>LRSR01000979.1:0-17760 GCA_001579985.1 Hypsibius dujardini
AGACAGACAGACAGACAGACAGACAGACAGACAGACAGACAGACAGACAGACAGACAGACAGATAGATAGGTAGATAAAAGGATAGATAGATAGATAGACAGACAGATAGACAGGGCAGACAGACAGACAGACAGACAGGCAGGCAGGCAGGCAGACAGGCAGGCAGGCAGACAGACAGGCAGACAGACAGGCAGACAATCTAACCAACCGACCGAAATACAATCAAAGAGGTGAGCAGATGGACAAGTCAAAATACAATGACGTACACATGGGCGTAAACGCAATATAACGTTGCGATCTCGATAACGGAGATAATGCGCGAGAACCTTTTCACGGCGGCACGGCCTGCGCGAAAACCGATATTCCCGGGAACGCCGGTGACCGAAGTTACAGTGTTTACCCTGAAGGGCTCTTCCGTTATGATACACATACATCGCGAATCCGGAACACCTTGATTACATTGGATTATTTCCGGTTTTATTCCGGGGGGCTCTTTCACACTTTACTAAAGTCCTTCCAGGTGGCTTGCTCGAGTAAACAGTGCAAACTCGCGCCTTTCATCCGCAACCATCTAACGCACTTTTATCAGCAACACGTCCCATTTACAGCGGACATCCATCCAGCAGAAAAATATCATACACCGTTTCTCTCTCCACTTTATACAGCAGAGCTAAATAATGCTCCCGATTAACAGCGATAAAATAGGCATGTACCATGTACTACAAAGCGGTAATGGGAAACTTGCAGAGCGAGCAAAGTCGATAAAAGAACAGTAAAATTCGACAGAACGAACATTGCGCAGACCGATAAATGAAGCAAAACAGTGTCCTCGAGTAACTATTTACTGTAACTTGTACACAATCTACTTAGAAGACACAAGACAAATTGATAAAGCCGCTCTGCCTCTGTCTCTTTCTCACAGCAAGTTCAAATCCTGAAACAATAAAGAGCGGAATAAGTCACAGCGACAAGCAACCACAAAATATGTTACGGGAAAAACAGGCAGATTCAGTCGGCGACAAGACTGAGTACACTGGAGGGTCTGGGGATTTGGGCAAAAGGGGCGGGGCAGGGGGTGGATTTCAAACAATCAACCACCTGATCACCCCCTGCCCCGCCCCTTTTGCCCAAACCCCCTGACTCTCCTGTGTACTCATTCTTGTCGCTGATTGTATGTAGCTTCCAGACCAGAGCTGGGTGAGTAAATCTAGAAAACACTGAGTCGAGTTGAGTGACGGACCTCCTTGAGTCTGAATTGAGTTGAGCATATAAAATTTTCGAGTTCATCTGAGTCCATTTTGAACTTCCGAGTATGGAAAAAAATATAAAAGTCCGTATATACGGTGAGAAAACCAGTGAAATTGATGTCCTGGATTTGATCTTTGATTAGTTCACTCGCGAAACTGATCAATAAGTCACTGGAGTTCCTATTGACTAATATATACATAATATTTATGCTTATTTCCCATAAAAAGTTGATTCTTGCATAAGTTTTTAAATTTTATACTCGGAAAAAACCCCAAAATCACTCACTACTGAGTTGAGTTACGGTCCAAAATTCACTCGAGTTCGAGTTGAGTTATTAACTCGAGTCACCCAGCTCTGTTCCAGACCGGCAAAGAGCCAACCAGCCAGACAGACATACCCACAACCAGGCAGACAGACAGACCCATAACCAGGCAGACAGACAGACCCACAACTAGGCAGACAGACAGACTCACAACCAGGCATACAGACAGACATACCCACAACCAGGCAGACAGACAGACCCACAACCAGGCAGGCAGACATACCCACAACCAGGCATACAGACAGACATACCCACAACCAGACAAACAGACAAATATACCGAAAGAAACACGGACAGACACAAATACAGGCAACAATTTATACGAATCACACCATTACATCATTTCTTCCCGCGACGTGAGGTTGACGCAGTCGAAGCGCCTCGTCCGCCACCACGCCCACCGCGACTGGTAGAAGCAGCGTCCTTCCCACGCGGCTTTGACGTCCCGGGAGCCGCACGCGGCTTCTTCGCCTTGATCATGGGATCTTTCTCCACCAGGGCATTGTCGTCCACCGCTTCCTCCTCCTCGTCCGGAACGGCCAACGCAGCCTGCGTCTCCTCATCCATCAACTCCGTGCCTTCGTCGGATGACGCCGCCTTTCCACGGCCCTTTTTCACGTCGGTGGTGGAGTACGGGTTGAGATGGGTGCCCTTGTTCAACTGCCGCGTCAAGGAAGACTTAATCTACAAGAACGAAAAAGGCATCGGAGGTGTATGAAAGTTTGAATAAGTCAGCGATTAAACAAGCATTAGGCAACCTACCGCAGGTGGAATGTCCTTCAACGGATCCTTCATCCCCTCCCAAGTCGTGACATCCATGATGGGCTCCATATCTTCCCGCAGGAGGTCGTACGAGTTGACGAAATTCACCACCTCTTCAATACCGTCCTCGCCCTTTTTCAGCGGGATCGTCAAGGCACGACGCATCACGGGGAGGTAGTCAAGATTAAGTCCAGTGACATTGCAGTTGATTCTAAAAGAAACGAGGGAAGACATTCGGTCGTTGTCTACCAGCACCAATGAGGTGCGAAGGACTTCTCTGCCTAGCTGCGTCTGCGTCGGTGGATCTAGACTAAAAATAGAATCATAAGAGTCGGCTGGCCGCCCAAAACTTACCGAAGATGCATATGAGCCCGCAGTTCCTCAATCAACCGCTTGTTCTTATTGGTAGTCGAGTTCTTCCCCAGCCAGACCGGAAACTCAATCTGCTTCTGCAGAGATCCTTGCATGAAATTCCCCGGGAGCACCGCGCTGAAGACCGCCTAAAGGGAGCCAAAAAGAGAGAATCTTTACGCCCAATTAAGGCATGTCCAACCCACAAATCGTTTTACAAAATTTTGTATAAATACAAACGTTTTTTTATAAAAAGCAACCTACGTGAATGGGCAAGAGCGACCACTGCTGCTTGCTGCGGATATCCCGATCCACCAGATCCGACAGCGAGAGACTGTCCGCAGTCTTACTAATCAATTCCAGCTCCTGATAGACATTCTTGGCGATGCGCGACTGGACGTTGAGATAATTCTGCTGCACAAACAACGGCACAAAGCTGTAGTCCTCAAAGTAGAGGTCCATCTTCTCATCCACCACAGAGCTGGGCCGTTTGCCCGAGTGCGGCTGGAACATGGCGCGGCACGCCTCGAACGGGCCGACTTTGATGCTGTCCTTCTCCGCCAGGGTCGCACTGGCTTTCGCGTCGTCGTACGTGATGACCTTCTTGGAGATGGTCCACGTGTAGAGATTGTGAAGAGTCTGTCGCATGTCCTGGTGCGCGCCGGTGATGATGGCGTCCAGCGCGTTAGGCGCGATTTTGATGCCTTCCTTGGCGCAGACCGACATCATTGCACCCTATCATAAACACCCGAAACCGGGGTCGACTGTGAATGCGCTCCCAACCGGACAAATCAAAGTGTTAAGGAAAACGCATTGTATCCGAAGCCCAATCTGCCCCTTTTCCAAGCCCATCTTTCACAAAACAAAATCCTTAAACTCGTAAAAAATCCCAGCGCCATACTGCAACCTCGATCTTACCCGAATCTGTTCCAGCCGCGGACGATGAAAGCGCAAATCGAAGCAATATCCCGCCAAGCTCCGGATCTTCTGACTGCTTCGATCGTTGCAGATGCAAATAATCGGCACCTTTGCGTTTTTGATCAGCTGAATCACTTCCTACAACCCACAACGACAATAAAAAAGCAACAGCTGAACCGAAACCCACAACAGCGGCCCAAATGTTCCCCGAGACTACATACCGCGATTCCACCGCGGTCCTCATTCCCCGCCATCCCATCCACCTCATCCATAATCAGCGCGCTCTTCGTCTCCAGCACTCCAGCGCCAGTACCGCCCGATGGGGAGAAAAACTCAAGCAACGAATGCGTTCCCACTCCGCCCATCACCTCGTTATCGAGGATCTTCTTCGAACGGCTATCCGACGCGTTCTTGTGGATGAACGTGAAGCCGGTCTCCTTGCACGCCAACACCGCCGTGGTCGTCTTCCCCAGGCCCGGTGGTCCGGACAAGAGCACGGCTTTGAATTCGGCGCCGTCTCCGCCGGCCTTCTGTCCGAAGAAGCCGGAGGCGGTCGCTTTGTAGCCGTACTTCTTGCGGTTGGCGTGCCAGTTCCGCAGCCACGGGACCAACTTGTTGGCCGGGCTGGCCGGGGTGTGCTGGCCGACGACGCTCATCAGCGTTTTCGGGGCGTACTTGTCCACCCACAGGACAAAGGGCACTTGAGAGCCCAGTTGAGATGACGGGGATGAACTGAAGGACTGCGAGCTGCTCGTGGACGGCTGTGAAGGCGGAAGGCCCTTGTCTCGTCCGCGGCAGGAAGACTGCGACACTGAGCTCTGCGAAGGCGGTGCGAGCGGTTCTTCCTTCTTCACTTTCACGGGAGGCGATTTGACGGCAGAGGAGCCCGCTTTCGGTGCGGGTGATTTCGCGGTCGGTTTGCTGACCGCCTCCAATCCGTTTGTCTTTTTTGCTGTCGGTTTAGCTACAGTATCTACTTCCTCCTTCTTCGTCTTGCTGGGAGACGGCAGTACCGCCGCTTTGGCAGTGGACGACGGCTTCGCCGACGGTTTGGAAGCGCTTCCAAAGCTGAAAATCGGCGCCATCTTTTTCGAAGGTGAAGGAGAGACAGCGTCTTTTTTCAGCTTTTTCGCAACCGGCTGGAAATCCTCATCATCGGAATCCAAAACAACCTTTAAACCGAATCAAGGACATTACATTACTCCCAAATATATTCCCCTTAAACCGCGAGCTGCTGCTTACCACACTTGGAGCCGCCTTCTTCCCCCGTTTCGCTTCCGGTTCTGCAGTGTTCTTCGAGCCGTTTGATTTAACAAGGGAAACTGCTTTACCATTAGTCGAAGTCGACGGCTTGGAAGACGAAGACGCAGTTTTCCCATTCGTGGAAGTCGACGAAGCCTTGGACGACGAAGGCGCTTTCCCATTCGAAGCAGTTGATGGCTTCGGCTTCGACGAAGCGGCATTCCGGATCAAGTCGAATAGACCGTCTTCGTCAATCACGGTAGTTTTCAGTTCCCGGGCCTATTGAACATGACGGTTAGAGTAAGAAACATTGCATTTCCTCGGCTTTGTTTATGCTTATAGTTCGAACTTTTACTAAAAATAAGCGGAATTACTCAACTCTCACCTTTTTCAGTTTAGATTCGCCTGGCTCCACTCCTGCAACTACATAGGAGGTCTTTTTTGACACTCCCGCCTTGACAAGACCGCCGTGCCGCTTGATGAGATCCTCCGCATCCTCCCGTTGAAGGCTGTCCAAAACGCCGGTTATCACAAAGTCCAGTCCGGTTAAGCAGTCTTCTGGCCCCTAAAAAAGCACCAAAATATAATTAATACATATGAAAAGAAATTTGTTGTAAGTGAGCAAGAATGAAGGCGACCTACTTCCGGGAGTTCTTTCGAACCCAATGCAGCCGGTGCTCCGCGTTGCTTGAATTTGAAATAACTGGCCTTTCCCTTCTTCTTATGGTCATCGCTAGGGTCGAAAGTGCAAGGGCCGTCCCAATCGTCATCGGCAGCTTTCTGAAGAGAAATATAGAACTTCTTGAAGGCACACAAAAACTCTACCAACAACCATCAGTCCAAATCCATTGATCAATTCAGCCAACATTCAAGTCACAATTTTACCTCCACCTCTCTCAGTGAACCGGCGGATCTCATTACGCATTAGGATGCAAAAGCGAAGTAAACAAAAGCACACGAAAGGTATCAAAACAGCACAACGAAGAATCCCTAGACACCACGGTTTCATTACTAACAACGATAACTAAAAAGAATAAGCCCCTCAAACAATCAAGCACAGAACTAGCGTGGACAATGCAACTTGACTGAACCGAACCATTCCAGAGTTCGCAATCAATAATCAAGCAAACGCTTAAATAATTTACAAGCAAGTAAATAATCGCTTGCTCAGGATCCAATCAACCGATCAATCAACCGACCGCCACAAGGAATGGCCGAAAATCAAGGAAACTCACCCCCTTGGCCTTCTTCGAGCCCGACGCTTCTTTCGAGCTTGACGCGCCGTCGTCATTTGGACCTGAAATTGTCCGAGAACTGTTCTATCACAGCCATTGCTGTAAGAAAAGGGGGAAGAACCCACTCACGTTTTTTCGCTTTCGACGCGCTTCCCACACCCGGCTTGCTCTTTGACGCCTAAAACCATCAGTCACATTGAGTTAGGAAGTATGAGTACGAGAAAATATAATAATTGCAGAATCCACAAGAAACAACAACATGAATTTTAAAAATTACCATCTTTAGACTGTAGAATGATGGTCAAAAGGTCCCCCACGGAATATTCCGGTTGAACGAAGGGATTACAAATGATGAATAACCCTCACAGCAAAATTAATCTTTGAAAAAAACCTTTACAGTAATCTCCGGATTTAAACTGAAGGAGAAAAAAGCAGATCCGCAACGGAGAAAACAAGAAAATGAGAAACCCGCGTTTACAGGCGTCAATAGAAATTGAAAATGTTCGCGGGATAAATATGCCAAAGGTGTACCCTATTGGTTAGAGGCTGGGTGAATGGGCTCCATTGAACAGTTTCCCCAAGTTTTGCATGCTGCTTTCTCCGTACTTCAGTTCTTTCTTAACAGCTGTTAAGCCGCACCTCCACTGTAAAGATCGAGCGAATCAGCGAGCAACTTCAAAACCCTCCATCAATCAATCAATCAATCGCGTTAATTCTGGTTGAACGAAGAAAAGGGCTGTTACAGCACCTAAATCAACAAATCGACGCTTGAATCAGGAGTTGTATTTCATCTTTTTCTTTATCGTTCCATAAAATTAGTTCATTTTGACTTTTCGCCTATTGAACTTGAACGGCAATGTGAATATTTTATTTTTGGCCTTCACGTAATTCTCATGATGGATCCATTGAGTCGCTCAGGTTATTTCGTCGAACCGGCTTTACCGGAATCGGAAGCACACAAAATCGCCGATCTCTTCGTCAAAGACCTGACTGTGGGCCGTCGTGGATTTGGACGCATTTTTTTCCCCGGTAAGTCTCGCACACCATTTTTTATAAGTCGCTTACTAATGCCTTACCCTCTTGCCTCCAGGTCGGACTGCTGCGGGTGATCTGAAAAAAGTTTCGGACCTTCAAAGCATCATCAATTTTGAGCGCCATTCCGTAGAGCTGTATCCTTCCTGCGAAAATACGCCAATATTCAGCCATGGCCTCAACCGATCCGCCATCGTTATTTTCGAAGACGTTGATCCATTTCAGGCTTGGAAGCTAATCCGGTCGCACCGAAACATCCGAACTCACTGTCAATATTTGCATTTGAAGGACGTATCAGTATGCAAGCCCATCAATCAATCCACGGCTTGTGGCAATGGGGAAGTTTGTTCCGCGTCAATCAGTACATCAACGGCTTGTGGCAATGGGGAAGTTTGTTCCGCGTCAATCAATCAATCCACGGCTTGTGGCAATGGGGAAGTTTGTTCCGCGTCCGCGTTAACTAATACATCAACGGACAGCGTAAAGCTGTCAAAAGGACCAGCTCGGTTTGTGGGTTATGATCGGACAACTCGCACGCTTCAATTTGCCGTACCGTCATTTTCAAAGTACACTCTGGTGGCTGAACACGGCTCGACAGACCATGGAACTGATTTGAGCGCTATAGCCGCAGCCAATTCACCTAATTCGTCCTTCGTTACCCGTCAAGCCGTGTTTGAGAATGCCGGACGTCAGGCATTTTACACGCGGGACCTGTCGCGGATTATGATTAACAACGGGCCTGTTCGACGTAATCCATTCCTTGACGAATTTCGGGAGCGGCGGAATCAGGAGGACATAGAACAACAACTAGAAGCGCCCGTGGCCGTTGGTGGTCAAGCGGAAGTGTCTGGCTCTGGCAGTAATCTTCGTAAATCGGCCTCATCAAAGTCGCAGTCCGACACAGGCAAGGAACAGTTTAGGATGTCTCGCACAGAAAGCAAATGGTGCCTGTTTGTCCACACGTATGTGTCTGTTTGTCTGTCTGTTTGTCTTGTCTGCTAGTCTGGCTGCTAGTCTGTCTGTCTGTCTTGTCTGCTAGTCTGTCTGTTTGTCTGTCTACTAGTCTATCTGTCTGCCTGTTTGTCTGTCAGTCAGAGTCTGTGTCTGTCTATCCGTGAACCTAGGCATCTGCCTCCTGACTGTTTGCCTGTCCGTTCGCCTTCCTGCCTGCATGTCTATCTGGGTGTCTTTTCTGCTAGTAACATAGCAAAACAAGTCGTAACGCCTGCTTCTTTTGCTGGCACATATCTAAATCTTCACTATCCGTTTGATCAGCTGAGAGTTCAGTTCAGTTCACACACATCAGAACCCGAACCACACCCCTGAATATCACTTTTTGGTTGCAGATCAGTCATTTTCAGCCCGCCGACCGCTGTATCGACCAATTTCCAAGGCAGGAGCAGTCGACCAATTACACGCGGATCATCGTCAACCGAGCTCGAAATCAAATTCTGACACCGGTATGCTAGCTAGAGAGAAACACCCCATGCAGTCTATCTCACTGCCTTGTACCTACTTCGGTCTGTCAATCTGTGGCTGTGACATTTTATCTGAAATCTACCGTTTTTCCTTTTTCCGCTTTTCAAAAATTATTGCCATTTGCGTGCGGTCACAGCGGGACTATTCAATTTTGGTTGTAGATAATTCCTTCGCAGCGCAACCATCACTGTACCCCAGGATCAAGCAGAATCCGACAAGCGGTCGCTCCAGTCAAGAAGCGATCGACATGCTGGACAATCTCCCACCCCTGGAAGGTGATGCGGAAGATCTCGCCCGTTACGCTGAGGAGATGGATAACGCGCAGGACGAGGCCGGGGACGGAGACGCGACACGCTATCAAGACGTTGATTTCCCTTCCACCACCTTTGTCGGCGCTAGTGGCGGAGCAGCCTCCAAGTGTCCTGTCTCCAGCGTTGGAAGTTTCTTGTCGGTGGAAAACTGCCACATAAAACCTTTTGGGATTCCGGAAACTCAGCTGACCGATGAAGAGAACAACAACGTCGTCGAAGCCGTGCACGAAATGTCAGACGCTTCACTGGCTCTCTTCGATCAATTTCGTGTTGCGTATTTGGAGATTTGCACAATTGCAGTAAATGAAGGTTGCCAAGTTTTAATTACTCCTGGCGACACGATTCCGGATCTCCTCGACATCTTAGCCAACCGACTCTGGCAGTCCACTAATCCTTACGTCTTACGAGATGTTCGGTATGCTTTGACTCTGATCGATGCTCTCCACCGTTCGGTGGAAGCACCGGGATTCGCCCGAGTAGACCGGCCGGAAGCTGGACGAGCTTTTGTCAAATGGGTCGTCAACATTCTGCCTGAACTGCGTCGTGTCCAGACACCTCATGCAAATGGAGCCGATCTGTCACAGTCGGATTGGGACGATATCCATGCGCAGGTGTTTGATCTGCTGACGCTGGGCAAATTGCATGAGGCCGCCGAATTTGCCATGGACCAGAATGCCACTGATCTCGGCGAACTCATTACCTCGATTGCCAATCCGCCTGTGTCACCCGAAATGGACGCCAAGCTACACGCGGTTCTTACTGCGAACTTGAATACGGGAACGGACATTGTGACGAAGATTTTGCTGCTGTTGACGGGGATGATATGCGACCGTTTCATCAGCGCTTGTGATGGTCTTGACTGGCTGTCATGCCTCGGATTATATGCTGTGTTTGCCGTTAACTCAGATTCGGATCCAAGTACGTTATTGATCTCCAGAGATTAGTTTCGGTCTGTAGCGAGAAATTCCGACGCCTATGTGACTGATACCTACTTGTCGCTCTGGCTGTTTTCCTAACTCTCTCTGCCTGCCTATCTGCCTGTCTTGTCTGTCTGCATGTCTCTCTCTCTCCTATACGTCGATCTGTCTTGTCTGTCTGCCTGTCTTGTTTGTCTGTATGTCTCTCTCTCTTATACGTCCATCTGTCTAGATGCCTACTTTTTTTAAGCTATTTGGATACAAATTAATCTGTCTGGCTGTCTAACGATTCTGTCGTACTTGATTTGGTTGCAGCCGTCTCGGCTATCATTGACATTTACGAAGACGCCGAAGCTACCGATTCCGGCTGGATCGGACCCACCTCCTCTAACAGCAGACAAGTGCCTCTCAGCCGACCACCTGTTCTTCTGTATGACATCGCCAACCTCTTCCTCGGCCGGATCGACCTCGAACCGCTGCTCCAGAAACTCGATCCGTACAAGGTGAAATTTTTAATTCAGCGAACGTCAAAATCGTTTTTTAATTCGGCGAAGCGAGGAAAGCAGGGGGTTCACGTGTTCGCCAAATGGCAACGAAAAGTACTAGTTCTCAGTTGATTGATCTATTCGAGCAACCAAGACAGTCATTACATTTTCAATTAGGTCAGAAAAATGTTAAGGAAAAGGTATTTTTTTCTTTGTTCCAACATTTAAAAATTTAAATTACCTTTCGATGGCGTCATGTAGGCTTTTACAGACAAAAAATAAGATAAAGTATAGCTTTTTTCGTGCAAGAGAAGTATTTCATCATCGAAAGGGCTTGGTTGTAGTTTTTTTTCACTCGTGTACCAACACGCGAGTGGCTCCCTCTAGCATCTCGATCCCGGCCATTTTACTGCAGAGTTTCTCCTTGGTTTTTCCAAACAACCAACACTCATCAGAACTCTACAACGGGATTATTGCTTTGCTTTCTACGCCATCTAATTGGCAAAATTTTCTTTAACGTTGTCAAAGCTTTAGATTATGTGGAAGATCGCAGCTTTTCATGTAGCAAGAAGCGGAAAATGTTCGCCGAATTAAAAAATATTTTAAATTTAATACCGATTTTGCTCGTTTCGCCGAATTAAAAATTTCATCTTTTACTAGTTTGATGTGAGCTTTCAATGGCTCCTCCTGGTAACGCTGAAGTCGATGGGTTATTTCGTCCGGGAATCTCTTTTCGAATCAACCACTCAAGCGCTAGCCATCTCATTGAAGAGTGGTCGGAACTGGGAATCGGCGGTCGCAGTGCTACTCCACGGTCAGCCATCCGCGCAACGCGACGAGATGATCAAAGGGGTCGTGGTTTCCGGAATTTCTAACCTGGAGATGGGTTGCAGTACAGCTGCGGTGGAGGATTTCGTTGTGCGGAAGTTGTCTCTTCCACGAGAATGGGTATTGGAAGGAAAGGCTGCTCGCGCACTCCGCCACTACGGTTATTGGGAAGCGGCCAAGCTCCTCATTGAGCTGAAGCAATTCCACAAAGCCGGGAAGCTGGTGCTGGAGAAACTTCTGCCCGACATTGAGCAGTCTGGCAGTTCAGACGCCTATCGCGACTTGTTCGTCTTGGGCGATGCCCTAGCGGGAGCGTCGGAGTTGCCGGAGATGGAATTTTATCGGCCGTTTCTTCCGTTGCTGATGATGCTGAAAACTTACGGCCGACTCCAAGAAGGTGACAACATGGCGGAGGTGTTGCTAGAGCAGCTGGAGAAAGATCTGACTGCGGTTAAGACGACGGTGATGACTGAGATGACCGTCACTCCCGTAATGCGGAACCTTACGGAGATGGTGGATAATTTTCTGAAGGACCGCCGGACTCGTCTCGCTCATGCTAATCAGGCGCCCGGGCGATCTTTCTTGGGGCAAGTTTTTAAGCTGTTTGGAAAATAAAGAGTGCTTTGTGATCTTTTTTGCTATCATTGTGTTTTAGCTCTTTCAGTTCCAGGACATAATTTGTTGCTTTTGCCCTTTTCTGGCTGTCTAAAATTTGGATTCCACTAGAGTACTGGTGCATACAAAGGTGGCAGAAACCTTGCGCTAACCGAGTTAAGCTATTACATTCGTTCGTCGCTGGCTGTTGTACACACCTCCGAGTTAAAGTGCTTGATTCGGTCGGCGCAAGGTTTTTGCCACGTGTGTACGACTATTTGCACCACACCGTATGACTTACCCTTTCCACACTTTGTTAATGCACACTTTACTACACCACTAGAGTAAGGAATTGAAAATAAGTTTCGAGAGGTTGACCAAATTTACGGCAAGAAAAACACCGATCATATTCAGTGGCAGAAATCAAAACGACTTGATGTGGTTACTTGTCCGTAAGCGCAGTACAAACTTGAGATTAATGGCGCGGCCAAGGCGGCAAATGATCGCTGGCCGTATCATTCTTACACAAGCGTGATGTCCTTGTGTAGTTACCTTAATTGCGCATCATCCGTCTCTCACTTTCCTCCCACTTACGGTTTTGGCCCTCTGTAGCGGAATGTATGGAATGGAAGCACTAAGAAAGCCATTTTTCTGGATTTACTTATAAACCTCCTTGTAAAGACGCAAAAACAACGGCCCAACCGAAAAATTGCTACAAAAGACAAAGATACAGCTGCCGGAACGCACGACTTCCACATCGTAAAGCCTTATCGACCGGATGGACACTATTAGTGAAATAAATATTTCAGGGAGACTCGTCGCGACGGGAGCCTCACACAAATCGACGATTGTTTCTTTATTCACTCAACAGAAGGGATTTCAATCGATTGTCCACGTAGGTCGGCCCGGCAACGATGCTCAGATGGAGATTGGCTTCCTTCAGGCTCTGCACCTCTCCCACCAGAACGTCCGCACCGGCCGGCAGTGGGTACGCAGCAAAGGGCTTCTTAATGGCATTCCCCACGTAGTCGATAAACTTCTGCACCACCACGCTCAGTTCCGAGTCGGCCGGAGTGACCTCAAAGAACACCTTGATGTCATCGGTTGGGACGAGGCCAGCCTTCTTCCGCAGCCGCTGAACACGGTTGCACACCTCCCTGGCAGTGCCTTCGTCCAGGAGAGCCTGATTCTGGGATACGTTTAGCAGCACCAACACCTACAAGGTACAAACAGAATCGTATTAAGATATAACGGCGCATCTTAGCGTGCGCTACAGGGTGCGGACACTGGCAGCGACCAACGTACGTCATTATCCGACGCAGCCTCGTATTCGCCGGCACTGTCGCCGGATGCGGGGCTGGCGAAAGTGTAGATCAACTTCAAATCAGTGCCTTCGAGGCGCGTGCCGTTCAGGTCAAGGAAGCCTTCTTCCTGGTACTTCCGCAGCGCATCGTCAGACAAATTCTGAAAGAATATTGCTAATGCTCAATTAGGCTTAATAACAGGAAAACTAACAGAAAAAAATGTTGAAATGCAGCTAGACACAAAAAGAAGGTAAATCATAATATAATCATACAACTTGCTGGGCAAATGCCAGGCAACAAGTAGACAAGCAGCAGGCAGGCAGGCAGAAAGTAAAACAGACAGACAAACAAACAGACAGACAAACAGACAGACAGACAAACAGGCAGACATATATTGAATTACCTTGATAGCCTCACAGATGCTCTTGTACGTTCCCTTGAGCCTCACACCCAGGGTCTTGTGGTCCGGCTCAGCCCGCACACGCACACCGTACTTCTCTTTATCCGTCGTCGTCATCATAGTTTGCACATTCAGTTCTTCCTGCACGTAGAATTCTAGCGAGCGGATGTCCTCCAGGAATGACTCATCCCGGTGGATGATGACAACTTCAGCCAACGGAGACTACAAATAAACTTCCATCAACACAACACAAAAGTGATTACACGTCAAAAGTCAAGACCAGCTGTGTGTGCATGTGTGCAGTAACACATTAAGATTTCTGATATCGAACCTTGATTGGCAGAGTCCGGCGCTCCCGAGCCTGTCGACCAAGCTCCACCACTGTCTGCATTCTCGCCACTGCTCGCTCAATGTTGACATCCACCAGATCGAACCTAGAAGCAAAGAAACCGTAACTTTAAATGTGTTTAAAAGATTATGCCTTCTTTTAGTGGCATACCGGGGATCCGGGAACATCAGGTAATGAACACTTTGATCAGCCCTCGGTTCCGTCGAATCAGACTTGTTGATATCCTTCAAGTTCTGATACAGCAGCTCCGCCAAGAAGGGCGTGAAAGGTGCCTTCACAAAAGCAAATTAACACTTGTAATCTAGACACGTTAGATACTGCTAATCGCACTTTTACTGCTGATCGCTTGGAATATCGAAACAGTTCAAAAGAATAGACCTACCATCATGCGGACCATCGAGAAAAGGACCGTGAAGAGTGTTTCCAGAGCCTTTCGGCAGTCTTCAATTCCTCCACTGCCTCGCAGGCGTTTCCGATTGGATCGCACGTACCAGTTCGTGAGGAGATCAACGAACTTGATCAAGCGGGGAACGACGGTGTAGAGTCGATAGGCTGCAATCGAAAACGGCAGACACACTATTTGGCCTGTCCTGAGATTCGAACGGTCACATGAGTTTATTTCTATCGAGCTGTTTGCTCGAAGCCGGCCGTTGCTAGCTTGGATTTTGAGACAGTAAAGTAGAAACGACACTGTGACGTCGTTCAAATCTCAGGAATACACTGTACGAATATATACACACCTTGCACTCACCGAATTAAGCACCTTAACTCGACGTCTGTGTACAACAGCCACGCATCGAGGGTAATGGCTTAACTCGGTTAGCGCAAGGTTTTTGCCACATGTGTACAACAGCCAAGTTGACTACAAAGTATTACCTTGCATTTCGTCCTTCACAAACTGCAGCAAGGATTGTGTGAAGGACAAGATCCACCGGTCCATGATGTTGTCCGTGGGCAGCTGTGTCTTTTCGCTGAAGATGAATTGTGTACTGTTCTCCTACACAAAAGCACCAACTGATAAGTAAAGCAATTTCCAGAGACATAATTTGCCAGTTAGTACGAGCGACACACCTTCTCAAAAAGCTCCTTCTGCTGCGCAAAAAACCGGTATGCATTGTACCACGGCAGGAAGACATCCTTCAAGACGTCCCGCACACCGGCTTCCTTGAAGCGCAAATTCTCCGCTCGAACCACCGGCGAATTTATGAGGTACAACCTGTAACCGCAAGGAATTTTAGCCGTCGGACAGACAGACAGAACGTAAGACAGACAGAACGTAAGACAGACAGACAGAAAGACAAACAGACAGACCGACAGACAGACAGAGAGTCAGACAGACATCGAATTACCTTAATAGCCTCACAGATACTCTTATACAATGCACGGAAAATACAATGCACAGCAGCACAATTCATCCGTTACCTACCGCAGGGCATCGGCACCGTACTTGTCCACGACTTCCATTGGGTCCGGGTAGTTCTTCTTACTCTTGCTCATCTTTTGACCATCACTGCAAAGGAAGCCGAACATGAGTAGAGCTCTAACTCACCCATCCAAATCTTGTAGTACTACTTACTCCGCCAAGACGAGACCGTTGACGATGACGTTCTTCGACGGCGGCTTGTTGAAGAGCGCCGTCGACAGCACCAACAGCGTGTAGAACCATCCTCTCGTCTGGTCAATGCCTTCGGCAATGAAGTCCGCCGGGAACTTGTCCTCAAATTCCTTCTGATTCTCAAAGGGATAATGCGACTGCAAAAGGGGAAACCGTTCGATCGCATTCAGACATTCCGTATCCGTCTAACAGGTCGCCTTCCAAACGCTTTGATTTTAGTGGTCAATGTTCTTTAAAAATACTGTCTTGGAACTTAAATTAGATAAACAATCAAAAATATTATTTTAAACCTCAATTTCGATTTTTTGCTATATCAAATAAATAAATGCACCTTTCGATTTAAAATCAAAATCCTCTTCGCAATCAGTTAAAATATCTATATTAAATATATTATATCTATATTATCTTTTAAATATATTTTGCCAAGCCAAATTCAACTACAATATACGGTGAAGCAAATCAGATTCTCACCGAAGCGTATGGCATGCTGCCGCTTTCAAACCAGCAGTCAAAAACTTCCGGAATACGCTTCAGCATGCCCTTTCCTTTCTGCGAGGGTATCTCCAGCTTGTCCACTGTCTCCCGATGCAGATCGGTGACCCGGGTGCCGGTCAGCGTCGCCAGCTCTTCAATCGATCCCACACACACCATCTCCTCCCCGTCGTCGCTGATCCACAGAGGGATGGGAGTTCCCCAGTAGCGACTGCGGGAGATGGGCCAGTCGCGTGCCTCCTTCAGCCAGTTGCCGAAGCGCTTCTCCTTTACAAAGTCCGGAACCCACCGGGTCTGCTGGTTGTTCTCCAGCAGTCGGTCAATCATCGGCTCCACCCGGACGAACCAGCTCGGCACGGCCTTGTAGATCAGCGGCGTCTCCGACCGGTAGCAGAACGGATAGCTGTGCTTGGTCTGGCTGGCGTGGACGAGGCGTCCGTGCTCCTTCAGGTACTTGTTAATGGCTTTATCGGCATCCTTGACGTACTGTCCCTTGAAATCGGATACCTCATCGGTGAAGCATCCGGTGGCATCGACCGGACACACCAGCGGAGAGTCACGCTGCATGATGCCATGGGCCAGGCAAACACGGAAATCGTCCTGGAAAAACAGGTGAATTTAAACAAAAACGGGCCAAGAAAAAGGTTTCAGGGACCGAAAATCACCTCTCCAAAGTATGGGGCTTGATGGACAACCCCGGTGCCGCTCTCCTCCGTGACGTACTTGTCTACGCACACACGGAAGGGCTTGAGGTCGGCTCGCTTGGTAAAGTACTCAAACAGCGGTGTGTACTGCTTGTTCTTCAGTTCCGCTCCCAGGAACGTGGAGATGATCTCAAAATCGGCAGGCTTCTTGAACAGCGCCTCAGTCCGAGCTTCCATCATGATGTAGACTTTCTTAGTAGCCACATCTGAGGAGGAAGAGCCAAATTGCCGTTACGAGAGATTCTAAATTGCCAGTTGCCAGTTACGCACCTCGGACTTTCACGTATTTCTTTTCGGGATTCACACACAGCGCCAAATTGCTGGGCAAGGTCCAAGGGGTGGTTGTCCATGCAATCAGCGACACATCCGGATCCTCCACCAACGGAAAGCTGATGATGACTGCAACGAGGGGCGAAATGACGTTTCAAATGAATAAAGTATTTTCAATTCTCAGAAGCAACCTACATGTGCCATCAATCAATCAATCAATCGCACGAACACAATCACAGCGAGCTAATCCAAAGCCCTTGGTATGGGGCAGTACGATCTGTAGTCCTTGAATCGAGACTCACCGGCAGGATCATTGACCTCCTTGTAATTCAGCCCTGCCTCAAAGTTAGACAGAGTCGTGTGGAGTCCGGTGGAGAAGTGCATCACTTTGAACCCCTTGTAGACTAAGCCTTTCTTGAAAAGCTCCTGGAAGACCCACCACACCGACTCCATGAAGGAAGGATACAGTGTCTTGTAGTCATTCTTGAAGTCGATCCACCGCCCCATGCGCGAGATGATGGTCTGTAAGACAACCGCCCATACATTACCATGAACCGTAAACAAGCAAATTGCTACTCTTATCTCATAATCCGCTACCACAAAATTGTCATCATCAATCCTTGTGATTCTGCTTTCCTTGATTGCTTGATTGCATCGCTCAATCGATCAGTTACAATTTCATTTGAAAGATTAATTGATCGACTTCAGTTAAAACATCAGATAACGGCACTTCCGTATTGCTTGTAGCCAAACAAGAACTGGGGCAGGAAACGTAATAATGAATGCTATCTGTACCTCCCAATCGCCGGCGTAACGCATCACGATCTTACGGCATTCGTTGTTGTAGTTTTCAATGCCGAGCTTGGCCACGTCGCCGGGGCCCTTGATGCCGAGTGCCTTG
>LRSR01000981.1:0-21109 GCA_001579985.1 Hypsibius dujardini
ACCGCCTCGATCGGGCTTGTCCAGTGAGTGCAGTACACAACCAATTCTTTATTAACACTACATCACATCATCTTATCACCAAACAAAACTTAACAAGCTAATTTATAGTTAAAATTAAACTATTAAGTTATTATTAAAATTAAATAAAATTAAACTATTACGTTACTATTTAAATTAAATTAAATAATAAAAATAAACTAAGTTAAAACTCCACGACTAGCGAAATTAAAGTTGAATCTTTAGTTTCAGTTCAGTTCACTTTACTTTATCGTTAATCGAAATTAGTGCGATAATTTAACCAAATCCTTAAACTTCAAATTCTTAATAATTCACAATTTTATTTATTACTGTATTGTTTTGCGAAAGTATTAATGTAAAATTGGGCTAACTTGCGCCGGTTTTTGGACCCCCTCGTAAATTTGTACCGGCGGTCCCAAATAAATTTGCGATCAATCAAACGGGTTGGTTTGTACTGCCAGCATGAGCTTGTGGTGCAAGTTATCCCAATTCTACAGTAAGTACTAGTAACTGAAACTGAGAAACACTCCAAGGTTGCTATTACGTTTTAAGGTTCATTCTTTTTTTAATTATTAGGACTTTTAATTCGACTTAGACAAATGATATTACTCAAATAAAATCTCGTTGTCATGCTTCAATCTTAAGTACATGAAAAATACTTTGTTAAATGTTTTTGAGAAACGAAAGAAAATTTAACAAAAAACAAAGTTACAATTTTTGTTTATAGTTTTCATTTCAATATAATTTCGCCATCATCCCATCATCCCCCTGTTGCAGGCTACCGATCTCGCTACTATCGCGCCCCGGTACATCACCTGAGTGAGCCCAGTTCAGCCAACGTCCTCGGCGGTTACTTGGACGACCGACTCCGGAAACGTCGCTGCTTCGCGGACAAGCGGCTAGAGGCCGCCACCATCAACGAGAACCTCCTCCATCAAGCCCAAGCCCAAGCTGTCAACGGTCAATCCTGCCTTCCCGCCTTCTGCTTCCCCGTCGGTCCGACCGTCAACCACCATCAACGAACGCCACAACCGCTCAATCAACAGCTTCCCTTTTTTCATCCCTTAAATTTTTACCCCTTTTTCCTGTCTCCGGAGACCCAAGGCGGAGGACCACCGAATCAACGAAGCCACGTCCAGGAGGATCATTTTTTCAGTCCAAATGGAAGACCGATTTCCTCCTCGTCGTCGTTTAATTCGGCGGAAAAAACGGGAACGCTTTCACCAGTGTTCCATCACAACGACCCGGAAGTGGATCGGCAGGATGAGGGCGTGAAGTCCGCCTTCAGTAGAGTGGGTCGGCCAGTGGGAGGAGCCAAGATGGAGACACTTCGCCGGCCTGGTTTTTTAATTTCGGACCTGCTTTCTTAATGATATAATTATCGCCATTGATGAATGTATATGACGAACATGTATTTTTAACTGCTTTTCCTATGACGGGAAGTATTGTTTCATCACATGTTTGCATGAGGTGCTTTATATGCAATATGAAGCATTCATGGCCGAACAGCTCTTGCGTATGGCAAAAACCGAAAAAAAACTGAAATTCAAATTACAATTCTACTGAAAATTGAATGAGCATTTTTAGAAAATAATTTTCTAGTGCATTTGCTTTGAAGTAGAATTTTGTAGCTACTAGAAATTTAAGTGCGAGCTAGAGAGCTGAAATATTACCAGTAATATTGGTAGATTAATTTCGGCTAAAAGTGAGCTCAAAGTCTTAGGTGATAATTAAGGTTAAACTGAAAATCCGTAGTATAGGACATTTTTGAAACGAAAAAAAACTAGTCAGTTGACAGACAGACTACGTACAGAATGCATGCATGGGGATGTGCGGGCAGAGAGACTGATAGATACCGATCGACATGGCAAATAAACAGACGGGCTGATAGACAGACAGACGGATGCCCATGTAGAAAGGGAAACGAACAGACAGACAAGACAAGGAAAATGGACAGACGACCTAACAGACGGAGAGAAGGATGGACAGACTGATGAATAGATAGACTAACGGACAAACAGACTGAAGATATGGACAGACATAAGAATGGATAAGCGGACAGACAGACAAATAGACAGACATGACAAGACAAGTAGACAGGCAGATGGATACACATCATGCATGATGAATATATAGATAAACGGACGAACAGGCATAACAATGGGTGAGCGGTTAAGCAAAGAAACGGACAGATAGGCAAGACAAATAGACAGGCGAACGGAAAGACTGATGAACAGATGGACAAACGAACATACTCTGAGTCTGAGAAATGGGCAGATATACGACGGACAGGAAGCGTGCAGATATAGTAGTATCTCAGACAAACAGACAGAAGAATCACCATGGACGAACAGACAGACAGACAGACAGACAGACAAGCAGGCAAACAAACAGACAAACAGACAAGCAAACAGACAGACAGACAGACAGACAGACAGACAGACAGACAGACAAACAAACAACCAGGGAGCTGGACGGGTAGACCGACAGGCCGGAGGAATGGATCAAAACCAAACAGAACTATGAAGACTTTTGAGACTGTCTACAAGGTCCACCCCATCCCTCACCATCGTCCATCCCTGTCAGCCGTCGAACACATCTTGCATCTTTTATTCATATTAAATTGACAAGTTAAATTTTTGACCGAATGGAAATTTCCGTTCATCTCGCGTGGACGAAATAGGTAGAGTAGGTTTTTGTTTTAGCCCGCTCGTCGTGATGATTGTGTGTTGTCTTGTTTGGCTGCTCAACTTCCCGCTCACCACATAATG
Organism: Hypsibius dujardini; assembly: GCA_001579985.1. NCBI lineage: Eukaryota > Metazoa > Tardigrada > Eutardigrada > Parachela > Hypsibiidae > Hypsibius > Hypsibius dujardini. The sequence continues at coordinate 2,790 of LRSR01000981.1, forward strand.
GTCTCTTGAATGTATGAGAGTTTGCTGTAGGCCAAGCGTGACCTGCTCCGCTGACCACAGACGAGAGAGATGGGATGGGGCGACGAAAAAACCGGTTATGCATCACCAAGACAAGTTAGAAAACGTTTGTTGGTTTAAGATTGCAGCAGAATTCAAGTCGAAGCGTTGGTGGTTCAGTGGTAGAATGCTCGCCTGCCACGCGGGCGACCCGGGTTCGATTCCCGGCCAACGCATTTTTGTGCTTTTTTCTTTCATAGCTTTTTTGTCCGGAAAAATTTTGGTGTATTTGAATAAATTATAGTGATTAAGTTTTTGCACATTTCAGTGCAAAAAATACGTGCCTAGCCAATTAATTCACCAACAGTCTCGAACATTTTGAAATCGTCACTCGCAACTCATTTTCTTTAAATAAATTGCTTGAATTCAAATGAAATCTAGCGATTAAATCAGTTTATTAAAAAAATGCATTTTATCAGAAGTAAAAGCCACATGTTCAGCACTTAAATAAAACACTTTTATGTAAACTATTCTAACATTTAAAATACAATTAATGATTTTAAGTAAAAGTATGCTGTTAAATATGGAATTCCTATTTTTGAGATTTAAAATAAAATACTAGTACAAGTAGTTATATTTAAAACACTTACATAAAAATCCATTTGGTCCATTAGAGTTTTTAAATAAAATACAAATATGTTCTATTTAAAAAACTAAAATTAAAAGCTGATTTTTGAGCCGTTTCGTCGCTGATCTACTTACTTGGGAAGATTTTCCCAAGAGCAATTTCAAAAAATTTTCCCCTTCACTATTTTTTTGAGATAGCTCCGTATTCATGATTAAACACTTTCTATTTTGCCGGTGTGGTACCAGAGAATTTTTTCGGCGAAATGTCGAAGTCTCAAATTACAGTACAAACGTTCCAGTGCAAATCAATAAATAAATTGATTGATTAATCTAAGTCGTTCAGTGCTACTAATTGATTGAGTGTGCTGATGTAAGGGTTTGATTGATCGACTGGTTTTGCTTGTAGTCGTCGAGTGGCAAATGAATCACGTTCAAAGGATTGATGCATGGAATTTTTCATTTATGGATGTTTAGTGATTGAAGCTAGCTTGGAGCTTGGAATTCCAAGCACTGCTCGTTGAAAAGATAAACGAAACAATCAATAAAATGATATTGCGCCCAAACTGATTGAATCAGGCAGTCAATTCGTCGTAGGTTAGAACTCCGGCCAGCCAATCAATCAGTCAATCGATCATATGCAGTAGGTAAACCCAGTCAATCATTCCATCAGTTGCACTGAACGAGTGCTGCACCAATCAGTCAATCAACCAGTTGATTTGCACTGGAACGTTTGCACTTTGCACTGCAATTTGAAACTTCAAAATTCCGCAATAAAATTCTCTGAGATCACATCAGCGAATACAAAATGTTCATCATAAATATGGAATTATCCCAAAAAAATACTGAGGAAGGATTCTGAATTTGCCATTTGAAAATCTTCCCAAGTTAGTACCAGCCAACCAGGTAACAAGTACTACCGTATTCCCCCGATCTCAAGGGACACTTTTTTGCCCTACTAGTCAATTTGATCCACCCCGGATCTTATCTGTTCATGACCGTTTGCTATTGCTTACCTACAATCAATCAATCAACTGATTCAGTGTGTGCGTCAAGAAATCCCGCGTAATCAATCAATCAATCGTTGCCAAGTTGCGCTTAAATTTCAACCAATCACAACACAGTGAATCCGATGGAACAGTCAACCGATGACTGGAGGGGGTGGGGCTTAACTGTCCCTTGAGATCGGGGGAATACGGTACCTACTACTTCGAGTAGTACAGTGTACACTTGTGCACTTGTACACTTGTAAACTAGTACACTTGTAAACTTGTGCACTTGTACAGTGCACTGTGTACTTCTGTACAGGCACAAAATAATTTCGTCAGTCGTGACGTCAATCCCGGTAGAATCTTAGCCAAAATTGGGCAATTCGGCTCCCCGCCCGATTTCATCATCTGCAATAGTATATATACCGGTATCTTCAGTCGACGCACTTGTCATTCTTCTCATCTCACCTTTTCTCCCTTTTTTCGCATTTTTTTTCGTTTCGTTGTCGCCGCATTTTTTTTGCCCTTCCTCCCTCCGGCTCTGGTGTACCCAGACGCGTCTTCTAATTTGTATATTAGTGCCTATGTTTAATTATTTTGTAGGCAGTCAACCGCGAGGCTATTCTTCAACGTGGGACAACTTCTCATCAAAGAACGGCACTCTTTATTCAGTTCAATTCCAAAAATGGCGCGCCTTTCTGCCGTGACCTTTGCCGGGTTTCTCTTTCTGCTGGCGTTCGTCGGTATGTACTGCCATACGAGAGGGACTTTTGATCCGCGCAATGACGCCTGATTAGTGTTGTTCAAATCAAGATTTTGAGTTCACACTAAATTAGAATCTCATTTTAAATTAAATTAACAATTATTTAATTTAAAATCTTGTTTTTTTAAATTTAAAATCAAGACGCTCTTTTTATTATTTTAACTCAAGTTCGAATTAAAATCTCGGGATCAGTTTAAAATGGTTTTGCAGGTTATAATGTAAAATAATTTAAAAACTGACACATGATCAGTCGTTTGATTTGGTTAAATTGAATTATTAATAAAACTAAACTAAAACTAAGTGACACAATTTTGAGTGATTTTAGTAATTTTTGGTATTTTAATTCTAGGTTTTTGAGTTTCTAAAAAAGAGTAAAAGTAAGCTAACAGTTTTTGCAACTGACTTTTAAAGTGGAAAGATCAAATTAGAAAAATAATTTCGACTAATCAAAAACTGAGAATTTTTAATAACGAATCTTAAAAAGCGCGTTTTTTCTTTTTTTCTTTGTAGGTACGGCGGTTGCAGCGCCGGATGCCTCTACTGGTACTAATGCTACAGCTGCGACAGGTAAGGTACTGTTATTATATGTAGATATATAATAATATTTTTAATTTAAATTAAATAAAACCTCAGCACATGAGCGAACGATGATTAATTAGTTAATTAATAACGTCATTTGATTTAAAGAAACTGTTGGTAATTAAATTCATTTTAAATTCAATAAGAAATCGACACTTAACTCTAATGCTGATTTCGATTTTATTTAAAATTTATTTTATTTGAAATAAAAAAGTTATCATTTAAACTTCAAATCATAATTCATAAACTTAAACTTTAAATCATAATATTGTAACAATATTTGTATAAGTTTGCACGTTGCAAGTACTGCGCCAACGATGACAGTCACCCCATTCACCAAGACTGACTTCCAAGACATCAGCAGGTTAGTCGGGTTGTATGGTGTCTTCTTGATTGGTTCCCGAACGGCACGCTCGTTCCTTGGCGGATTTCTGGGTGGCGACCTATACGCGGTAACTCGTTGATCGTTTGATTTAACTGAGCGCGCTCAATCCTAATCTCTGTTGCGCGTGGATCAATCTATCACGCCAACGAGTACACAGTAAAACATAAATACTTTTGAAGAAACTTTTGAAAATACTAGCATGGAACCACCTCTTCCGATCAATCCAAAAATGTTTTTATAAAAGCTCAAACACGATAAAAAGTCTCAAAAAATAATTGCGTGCTGTAATACTAGTTCGTTCAATTTATTGCTTGATTTTCTGGTGATTCTACTTATCTCAAAGAAGTTATCGATCTGCTAGTATTGAGAAATTTGCGTTAGAAGACCGTTGTAAAATATGTAATGTTTTCTAATTATTCTGTCACACAGTATATTACAAATGAAATATTTTTGAAATATATTATTAATATATATAATATATTATTAGATATAATTACATATATATAATGTCATTCATATATAATTCTATACGTAATGTATTATTTATATGCTATTAATATTTATATTAATCTCTCACAAAGTAAATTTTTATATTTTTAATTAGTTATGGTAATTTATTTTTTCCACGTATATATTATTATTTAGTACATGCATATCACGTGTATTACAGCCCCGGCAAAAGAGAAGGCCACGGTCACTTGTCACTTCCATAACTGCATCATCCGGCACCATCTAAACGACAAGCACACCTTCACCTGCGCGGAGGAGTGTAATGGGTTCCCTCGCAACGACACAATTGGTTTCGCGGACGCGTCGAACTCCTCCCAGTGCAAGATGAGTCCTACGCCTTCCGACCTCCCTGCTAGCGACAGTAAGTACTGTAGAATTCGAATCAGCTGGTGCTATTGCGCAATCAGCTCAGTAAAAGACCGGAGCTAATTGGTTGCAAAAATAGGACAACACAAGACTGCACATCATCCTTGCTACAAATTGTGTGAGAATCAGGTGATTGTTTACTTGATTGAAGCACTTGAGGGTTTTTGGCCCGTCGAAACTAATTTATGGGAGGGTCCAAGAATCAGCGCCAATTGATCGGAATTCTACGGTACTGTAGAGTCTCGACCATTTGTTGCGAATTTTCAGACCCATCCGTATATTATGCCTGCACACACTGAGCTACCCTGCAGTCATAATGTACGGGGCTCATTAAAAACTGGCACCAAGTGGTCGAGACTCTACAGTACTAGTACATCGATCATTGTAGTTCTAAGAATTTCGTAATTAAAGGGAGAATAAGTATTTTAATTTTGGAAAAGAGGTTCATGTTTTTCGGGTCTTTAAAACGAACAATTTGAAATATAAAGTAATTGTACAGTATGAAAACACCAAGTATAAAAAATTGGAAACATAAAGTTTTTACTGGCTTGAATAACATAAATGAATTTGCTGATACGCATATTTATTTATATTTATTTCTAGGTATCTTTTTTATTCAATTTCAGAGCGTCGTAACGGCATCATCCCGCGCTTCGTGTTCCTGTTGTCTGAGGAGCACTACAAGAGCCTGACTGTTAAGAACCTTAACTTGGGCACCGCTCCGTTTCCGCACCTGACCCCGAACCTCACGTTCCCCAACGCTGCGTCTTTCTGCACGTTCTACCCGAGTGCGAACGAGTCAAGTCGTAGCTCTCGGTTTGAATGCTTGCGCAGTCTCAGTGGAGACCCCAGTAGAGACATTGAGTCCCGGTGGTACGGCAACTACACTGGCGGCAAGCTCAGCAACCCAAGTACGCGTTTGTGCTGACAGTAACAGACAGGCAGGCAGGAAAACAGACAGACATGCATGCAGGCAGACAGATGGACAGACAGGCAGACACTTAATGACACAGTCAAATATACAGGCAGGCAGGCAGGCAAATAGACAAACAGGTAGAGAGACAGGAAGGAAATCAGGCAGGCAGGCAAATAGACACACAGGCATACAGACAGACGGAACAAAGGCGGGCAGGCAACAGACAGAAAGACATGACAGGAGACCGACAAAGACAACGTGAAGCATGTACGTAGTTGGCAGGCAGGCATGCATGCAGTTAATTTCTGATTCAGCCAAGTAGCTTACCTGCTATCTAGTTAGATGTAGTCAATAAATTTCACATTGTCTTAGTTACTTGTCGATAAGGCTTCATAGGTCGAGCTTTTCTGGTATTCGTGCTAAGACGTTATCTTTTTTTTCTGATCTTTCATCAGATTTCAAGGTCGCGAATTTCAAGGCCTACAACATGACCCATAACATTCCTTTGGCGGAACGATGGGGCGTCCTCCAGGATGGCTGCCATGAATACAGCTTCGATAAGTCCGCCGGTAAATTCGACAAAGTATTTATAGTTTTCACGCTCTGTTTCGGTATTTGCTCTGTGATATTCCGCCTTTTTATTGTTTTCAGGTCATTCGGAGATCTTCGCTGCGTACCACGCGTTGGTCTACCTCTTCGCCGCCGTCTGGCTCCTACTGTAGGCAGACACACGACTTCACCACCTTGGATTAAGGGTCCAAGCGTTCTTCTACGCAAATATTTCTTTCTTTGACTTTAATGATAGTGAAATTTTCCTGTCGCAAAAGTCTTTCGTCTGTGGCGTGACTGATCCTGTCCTGACTCGTTAACTTTGCTGAGACTACTAGTTCGCGCTCGCTTTAATTCAAAGACGAAGTACTCGTACTGATTGTCGTTTAGCTTCTTTCTTTCTTATTTCTCATTCTCTCTTTCTCTTTCTCTCATTTTCTTAGTTTGCCTGGACTGCGGTTCTTTACTCTATCACACGTAAATTCCGTCAAATTGAATCGGTAGGGTATGGAGCGGTTTTACTTGGGCTTGTTACAAATTGTCTGGATTAAGAGATAGCGCTGGTACTTTTTTGCAACCCTATAATTCAAATCAGGTCGTCATGTGCTTATACAGGTCTGTTCAACAACATTTGGACACTTTAAAAAAATCACCAAAAATATGCTTTTTATTATTTTGGTCGAAGTTCTTCAGATTATATGAAGCTTAACTGTTTGCGTCTAAATACCTGGTTAGGATAATTCCGATTTCATTCTATAAGACAGGGGCCCTGGCGACAAAAATTGGACGAAATTGGTTGATAATTTTTGCCATTTCGCATACATGACTGAATTTAATGATACGAAAGTGAGCCACCCTACTTCGAAAATCGGGATATAGCGATCCATAACGGAACAGATAGGCTTCACAATGAGCCCTCTGGAAGGCAAATTAGTTCGGAAATCGAATTATGAAAAATATTTTTATGAACAAAGTGGCGCCAAAAGTCCTTTTTTGACGTGTTTTGAAAACTTTCAGATCAAAAATATGTTGGATCGTTCCCTTTTCTAGTTTTTTATAGCTTTTATGTGTGCATAAAATGAAAACATTTGTTGTTTGAGTTGAGAATCTAGAGTTGCACAATACTGAAATACAGCATGTGAAAAACCTTCCCTAATATGGGATGGACCAGTTATCGACAGGCCTCGTTCTCTCATTCGGTTAATTTAGGCTTTGAAGTGATACTTTTCTAATATGCCATCGACAAACATTCAGGAAAATGCAAACAAATGCATACGAAGAGCGATTGCAGTGACCAAGAAGAATACTTTTTTGTTCGAGGGAAATAAAATGGTCACCTTTTTTGGGTAGAGCTGCATGGGGTGGCTTACAGCTTTTTCACAATTGTTTGAAAGCTAAATTAATAAAGACAGACAGGGAGGCAGATAGACAAACACACAGGCAGACACACAGAAAGGCAGACAGCCAGACAGCCAGGCGGATAGACAGGCAGGTGGATAGACAAGCAGACAGATACACAGACAATCAAGCAGGCAGACCGACATGCAGAATTGCAGATAAATTAAACAGGCCGATGAATAGACGAAGTGGCACAGACATGTGAATAGGCAGATAAATGGAAATAAACAATCAGTCGGAGAGACGTACATGCAAACGGTACCTTTTGCACATACGGCGAATTACTTCCGATTTCTGCCCCCGTACTTGTCTGTTGATTTTAAAGAAAGATTCGCCGCAATTTTGTTTAACAGTGGATGGGTCCGATGCCAACACAGGGCAATGTTGCAGCGGCGGAACAAAAACCAAAAGCAGTCGGTTCGCAATTGTCTGTGATTGTCTGCTTTGGTGATACTCAAAATTTTTAGTATGAGCCATTGAGTTATTCAAGTCGCTCTTGGCTTACAGTGCAATTGGAATTCTGACTTTTGGTTTTGGATCTACTCGGTAGGGCACGCTGCATTTCGGCTGCAAAAGCAGGCCACGAGAACAACGGAACAAGTCATCGAACGGGCCATAAAGAGATACATGCATGGTACGTGGCATCAGATGGAAAACTCGTGCAAGCTGTATGTTTTTGCGTCGGTAAAGGTCGTCTATCTTCTCATCTGATTGTCTGTCTACCCTCTACCGTCTGTCTACCGTCCCATCCACCCGCCCGTCCATCAGCCTGTCTTAGGCCTGTCTGCCTGCTTTCGGTCAGTCTTACTGCATGACATTTTTTTTCTATCTCTTTGTCTGTATTTCTGTGCCTGCCTATTTGTTTCTGTCTGTCTGTCTGTTTGTCTATATGTCTTTGTGTCTGTGTGTTTATCTGTGTGTGTGTGTGTGTCTCTGTCTCTGTGTCTCTGTGTCTGTGTGTCTGTGTGTCTGCCTGCCTGCCTGCCTGCCTTCCATATGTCGTTTTGTTTATGACTAGGTGACTGAATTATCGCCACACTTATCGGCTTGATGTCTTGAATTAGCTCAAATGGATTTTCAAGAAAAGGTGTTCCCTTCTGCGTTTTGTTCATGGAGTTTTTGTCAGATGGTGGACAGCTGATGATATCCGTCACAATCGACCCCTCTCAATCAAATTGTTATGTAAAGTATTTCATGAGTCAGCTACATAGCAAAGATCGTCAGACCCAGAACCAGCAAACCCCGCTCTAGTACAAAGGTCATACACGTAAACCCGCGCAATTCTTTGTCGCAATCGGCGTTGCTTCATTTGATTTAACGTGATTCTGTCATTCTCGTTCTGCTGACCGTTGACGTAAGTTGATTTCATCATTTCCTGTTCAGGGACCAAGTTTCATCATCGTAGCCATTAAAAGCAGTAACATTATTTTCTGACTATTTTCTTCACTGCCCTTCTCAGTCATTTTAGTTCGCTTAGTTTTGTAGTTTGTTGGTTCCTGCTATTTTTACTGTTTCCTGTTGACTATTCACTACCGAGAGCCGCAATGGCGCGCTTTTCTACGATGACCTTTTTACTCGCGTCTCTTTTCCTGATGGCGACCATTACCGGTATGTGTTTGTTTGTGTACGAAGTGCCTTGCAAGCACCATCCCTAATTAGTTTGCAAAAGACTTTTGTAACTTGTCTTATTTTTCGTTATTTAAATTTGACGTTCTTTTTAATTGGAAATTGGAAATTTTATGATTTCATATAAGTTTATTTGTTACTATTTTGTATGACACTACATGCCAAATTAAATTAATTTGTCCAAGTTAAAGAACACAGTACATTTTGCCCATATTAGAACAAAACCAACAAAACCAACTACTGCCATGTAGGTCATTTCCACACAAAAATATCCCATAATTTTCTTATAATAGTCTATTTTTATTCGAAAATATACATGGTTAAATAACAAGTAGTAATTAAAATAAAATTACCGTTGATCTGTAAGGGTCTTGTAGTTTGTTTGAATTAAATTGGACATCTTCCGCTTAATTTAAAAGAATTTAAAATAATTCGGTTTAAGATGTTGTAGGTACCGCATCCATCGATTCCACCATCACAGAGACGTCGGCGACCTCATCCTCGCCCTCGCCCATTCCATCAACCACATCTACCGATTCCACCATGAAAGAGACGTCGGTGACCTCAACGACGGCGACCTCATCCACGCCCTCGCCCATTCCATCAACCACATCTACCGATTCCACCATGAAAGAGACGTCCGATCACGACCGACCTCATCCACGCCCTCGACATCAAAATTACGCTCACTGAACGTCGGCGACCTCAACGACGGCGACCTCATCCACGCCCTCGCCCATTCCATCAACCACATCTACCGATTCCACCATGAAAGAGACGTCGGCGAGCTCAACGACGGCGACCTCATCCACGCCCTCGCCCATTCCATTGCCCAATAAAAAGACATCAACAGGTGAGCCGTAACTTATGAATGTGAATTGCTTCTAATTGCTCACTTAATATTAAGTCAGTTATCTCAAACTATTCAAATACGTGGATCATTTATATTTAAAGGATTATTCAAATATCTGTTTTATATTTAAATCAACCGGTAAGTCGGATAATTAGTTTTATCTCTCCCGCTCTGATATTATATTTCCTATTCCAATATCTTCCAGATTGTTTGTTCTGTTATCTTTTGCAGGCCATTCGGACTTCTTAACTGCGTATCATGCGCTGGTTTACCTACTCGCCGCTTTTTGGTTCCTGATGTAGAACGCACAAATTCACCCCCCCCCCCGACTGCGTCTAAGTGCTCGACCACGAAGAGGATAGTTATCATATATCTATGACATCTGCTATTTTGATCGTTGTAACTGAACAAGCGTCTTCCAGTAAAACACTTTTTCTCCTTTATTTTTCTGACTGACCTGTAGTTTTAGCGATTGAATCATAGTACACGCATAGCACATAGTGCTTTCTTATTTTGTCAGTCAATAGAGTTATTGTTTATCATCTCCTCTGAATTGGACTCGTACGGCAGCCGCTTATTTCATTCACTCATGATTCCCGCCTCTACGCTTTCTATTGCCTGGCTCATAATACGTAGGATGATTTATAGTATATAAATCTATATATTAGTTATTGCAACCGTCGCAGATAACACATAATGATAGGAAAGTGTCTGTCTGTCTGTCTGTCTGTCTGTCTGTCTGTCTGTCTGTCTGTCTGTCTGTCTCTGTCTATGTCTCTCTCTTTGTCCGTCTCTCTCTCTCTCTCTCTCTTTGTCCGTCTCTCTCTCTCTCTCTCTCTGTCTGTTTATCTCTGCTTTCTGTTTCTTTTCTGTCTGTCTGCCACAGTTGGCTATTGTTTTTGTGTGCCTGTTTTTCGTTTGTCTTTGCCTTTAAACTGAAGCAAAAAGATGAGCCTCGAATTCTCTCGCGTTGGGCAACGCCCTTAATGTGCATGAGCTGCCTTATTCTGATGTTTTCATCGTTTGCATATGTGCGCATCTGCCAAATACCCAGCTGTCCAAGTGAGGTACGCGTGCATGGTACTGCCCAAATGATCAGAAGATTAACGCACGCATTCGTTTTGCTTCAGACGTCGATCAGTTTTGCTGGCATTCGAATTCCCAGTCACGAGCTCATTCGTGTTTTGTTGCTCCTCCTTATTTTCTCAATGACAGTTCTCAAATTACACGCGCTCCAATTTAATCCTCACTCATTCGAAGACTACATCGTCAAAGTACAATTTATTTTTTCGCGAAATTTTTCTTCACAGTAGTTGAATGGAACGTTTTTATATTGCTCTTATTACAGGATGCCTGCTCATGTTGGGGTCCTTCGTTATTGGTACGTATTAATGTTAACATACGCTGCCAATGGGAAGCTAATATTTTTCTCAAAATTCGAATTGATTTAGTATCCGAAATGAATGTGAAATAGGGTTGCTTTGAATTGCAGGCACGGCAATAGGAGATGAAGAGCCCAAGTTTTCAAGTACTGTGCCTTACGCCGGAAAGGGTAATAATACTGCATACTCTACATACAGATTACATGTACCTTAAAATAAGGCACAGCTGTTGGATATTTCCGTACTGGTCGACGTTGGTACGGAAGCTTATAATTGATTGTCCTGTTCAGGTTTGTACAGGTTCCATCAGTGTAACATCCGGCACCATCTCAATGGCACGCATCTTTACACTTGCTTACAAGAGTGCATAGGATCAACTGCCACGGCAGCACAGGCCCGTTTTGGATGGGTGGTGAACACGTCAACCTGCCATAATTCACCGGTTCGAGGGAAGTTCCCGGATCACCGATCTGGCAGTACGTCATCAGACATAGATCGGCAGGCAGTCAAATAAACAGAGATACATTGGATAAACAGACAAACAGGTAATAAACAGACAAAGAGACAAAGAGACAGACAGACAGGCAGGCAGGCAGGCAGGCAGGCAGGCAGGCAGACAGACAGACAGATAGACAGACAGACAGACAGACAAACAGACATAGACAGCATTTATAGTAGAAAACCTCCAGCTTTTCCTGTTTCGATTTGTTGCAGTGTTTCATCTCATCCGCGACTTTGAATTCAAAAAGTCTTTTTGGAGCTATATGGCACTAACCAAAGAGAAAATCCATCCGCAGAAGGTGTTTCCGTCAACTGCATTCCTCTCAAAAACCGTCGAGTTCGACTTCCCCGATGCCATGACGAACTGCACTTTTTTCCCGCCCCTCCACCCACTCCTCCTGGTTCCTGGAAATTACGAGTGCGCACGCAGTCTCACCGGCATCGGGTCTGATCGAGAACTCCTTTGGTCTGGTAACTACACCGGCGACCGGCTCTACGACCCAGGTAGCCACCAACACATCCTTAGTGTTGTTGTTCAAGGATTAAACACTGCTTCAGAACGAATTAAATCGTTAAACAATAAGTAACATTCTACGTATTTTTCATACATGAGAAAATGTGTGGCCTCAATAATAAATCTCTGAAAAATCAAATTAAAGAGGAAAAGCGTCTGAAATAAAAAAACATGTTAAATGGTTGTGCGTTTGTTAATTTGAAAGCAGATAACGGAGGCCGTTTATTAACTCATTTTAACTTTTAGTGTTCCTACTTTACAAAAGATGAATGATTGCATGCCAAACTAAATTGCTGCAAAAAGTTAGATTATAAGTAGCTTTCTCTTAAATTTATTTGCAAACATAATTGTGCTATAGTTATGTTTCCACAAGAAATTAAAATATGTGAAAAATATGTTTGTTCGTTTCATCTGTAATTCAGTGTCTATATGCAGCACTGGTGATTTATGCCTTGATTAATGTTTTTTGTTACAGATTTCACGGTAATTGCTGACGAAATTCGAGACTACAACGTCCCGGATAATTATGATCCTGCTGCGAATGGAAATCGAGGCAAGAAGGGCGGTAAACGTCGCCATCCATCAAATGCCACGGTATCTGTTTGCAGTTTGCCGACAACGCAGATGACCAATGTTTCAGCGACCGGTGAGTGGGGCAGATAATTTTAATTTTAATCTATAATAGTTTTAATTGTAATTAATTTCAAATTTCAAACTTCAACTAGGCTGGTTATGTCATGTGCATTTTATTAAAATAAAATATTACGACGGAATTTTATATTTTTCTTTGTTCTCTACAGATTTTTGTAGTCTGGCATCGTAATAAATAGTACACATTTTTTTTTATTAATCCACTAGGTCCCACTTTAACGGCTGAGGCTCGAGATAGCGGCAAAGCCCTCCCGACCGGTTCATATCCCAAGAAAGAGAAGGCATGGGTTCATCTGTATCCGTCGCGGATGCCAATCGAGTGCTCGTCCACCGGTACGAGCGTATTAGTTTTGATCTTTTTTTAAAATAATATTTTATATTTCGGTTTTTTATTTTTATGCTCAATATTTTTCTGAATCATTTCTCAATTTTTTCCTTTATTGTTATACTTTATTTTTCATTTATTAATGTTTACTTTTGCCCAAGTATGTTAGTCTCTAATGATATTTTAGTTGATATAGCCTAAAAATCGTTAAACAATCTCACTCATTATTGCCGTTCCTTCTACGTTCAGGATATTCCGCGGTATTGGATGCCTATAAGACGGTCGTCTACCTGGTCATTGCCATCTGGCTCATCTGAAGTGACCTTGCAAAGCTCACGGAAGCTAGTCCTCCCTGTTATCGACTGGGTAATCACCTCGATCGTCTTCTCCCACTGCAATCTGATTTAGAGATGGCATCAAAAGACACATTTTGATTTGATTTAATTTTGAAAGTCATTTGATCATTTGACATTATATTTCTTTTCACCCCCTTTTTGCCATAAACTAGAAAACCATAATTGAATTGATTTGATTTGATTTGTTTTGAATCTGACATTTGACATTTGATACCATCTCTAGTCTGACTGAAATGGTCTAATTTCTTTGTAATGCTTATGGAATTTAATCCGCCATTCTGAATCGAACGCGACTTTATAATTAGAAACAGAACTGAGAACCACGTGCATGCAGCAAATAATAGTGCCTGTAAATTGAGTTACTTTGAACGTTAATTGCGACATGCGGAACTCCCATCTTCTTCCGAGGCCACGGTTAAACATGAAACGATGAAGTACTCGTGTAGTGTATGCCAATCGCAGCAGTCAAAATTTCTTCTACATGATGCCGCTCCTTGTCTCCTGCAAACAAAATTCTTTTTCGGATACAGACAGACAAACAGTCAGACAGACAGGCAGACAGCTAAACAGACAGACAGACAGACAGCAGTCAGACAGGCAGGCAGACAGCTAAACAGACAAACAGACAGACAGACAGACAAACAGACAGACAAACAGACAGACAGACAGACAAACAGACAGCTAAACAGACAAACAGACAGACAGACAGACAGACAGACAGACAGACAGACAGACAGACAGACTGATGAAAGAAGACCGCAGGCAAGAGTGCATGACGTGGACTGACACAAGTAGTAAAACTTTCAGACAAACTTACTTTCGTAAATCATCGTGAAATTCGCAACGATTACCGGTACCGGTAAACTGACCGCAATCAACCCGGAAAGAGCGCAGACACTACCGACCAACTTGCCCAGCAAAGTACGCGGTGTGGCGCCACTGAACCCCACGGTCGTCATGGTCAGTCCAGCCCAGTAAAATGATCCTGGAATACTGCCGAAGCCATTTACTGTGTCTACTTCCTCTGCGGAATCTATTCCTGGAATGGCGTTATGTTCGGCACAATAGACAGCCGTACTGAAGAGCACAATTCCGACGCACAAGAACAGCAGGCATAACCCGAGTTCGTGAACGGAGGTCTTGAATGTTTCCCCGAGAATCCGCATTCCGCGACTATATTGGGAGAGTTTGAAGATGCGAAAGACTCGGACTAGGTGAAGTATGTGCAAGACAGTAAGCGAGAAGCCATGGGAGTCGGGTTCGCTTTCCGTCGCGATGAGAAAGAGGGAAACGACCACGTGAATGTAAAAGGGCACCTGAAATCAAATTGTGAGACATGTGTATGTGTACATACTTCGTCCATTGTACTGCACACACTCCTTCGCTCTAAGCACAGACAAAGACAGGGCATAGACAAAGACACAGACTTAAGCCGATACTTAGACATGAGTGAGAGACAGACATGGGCGCAAAATGGTCCACATACAGACATCGACTCATTTACAGACCTAGGACACAGCGACACCGTCTGTTACGTAGACACCAACAAAGACATAAGGCACCCATATAGAAACATGGGGCAGGGCAGGCACAGATTCGGATAAAACACAGGCCTACACAGAAACCGGCACAAATGTAGGCACAGGCAGAGACAGGTATAGCTATAAACACATGGCACAGGCAACAGACACAGGCACAGACACACGCAACAGACCGTGAAGCACACTGCACCCGGAATTGAGAAACGATGCCGGATCTAACAAAACTTACGATTGCTAATAAATCGATAATGTTCAAGGCACCGCGAGCGAACCGTTTCTTATCCGGGCAGACCGTGAAGTGTACCACGAACTCCGCTGTAAACCAAACCACGCAAGCCAGCTCAATAAGGAACATCGGCCTGAGGAACGTGTCATATCCAATGGGATGGCCCACGACATCATCAAAAGCATGGCTGCCCTCGTGAGCACGACTCATCCCCGTTGAATTCATCCCATGGCCAGCATGAGCAACTGCGACCGAAGGATGAGGATGATGTGTCTGGAAGATCGGCAAAGTCTCCAGACAAAAAGTGACAATGGACACCAGCACCATCACCAGCCCGACTGCAGCGAAGGCCCACGCCCATCGGGAACTGTGAGGGTCCATCATGAACCGCCATACCCGGAAGTGCGTGGGATGGCGCGGTGGACGATGCGGTCGGACACGGGCGTGGCCCTCGTCGTCGCAAAAGCGGAGGATGGTGTGGACGGACAGCTCGAAGAACTTGACATCCGCGAGGAAGAGATCGAGGGGGACCTTTTCGGGACGTCGCAGACGACCGGTTTGGTAGTACTCGAAGATGGCCTCCGCGCTGCCTGGATCCCGGTCGAAATAGAACTCATTCTAGAGTAAATTTAAATGAAATATAAGATCCCTATTTTAAATCCACAATTTATTTAAACAAGAGTTGATTTCAACAAAAGAGCTCATTTCTAGAAACAAATACGTATGAACAAATTATAATTTTAACTCTAATCAATAACTAATGTTTAATATAATATAAGCTCTACATGATATATAGTTATAACACCTATAACTTATATGATTAACTTATTGCATAAATTACAATTTAAAAGCAGCACCTGGTCGGCGTCGTAGAAGCGTCGTCGTTTCACAGGGTTCCCCAGCAGGGTGTCCGGATGGCGGGCGAACATCCGTCGAGGTCCTTCGAAGCGGAGTCCACTGACATTGATTCGTATACGTTGTCTGAAACGGTGTTGGGGAGCGGAGAAGCTTTCGTCGTATTCGTCTAACGTATCCTCGAGCAGTGCGGATGGGACACGAAACGGAAAGTGGTGGGAAGAATTTTGACGAAGCCTGGCGACGGTCTGATGTAGGAGGGAGCCTTGCGAGACGCGATGACGGATGAACGACGGAAGAGATGTTACATCCGCATGACTGTAGCGGCGTTCCGCGCCGAACTGGAGGTTGTTGTTGCTCGCACTGGAAGATGCAACTAAACAGCCTTCCATCATACATGTGCACTATATATTGGAAGACCGGCATATGGAAATGCAGTAAAAGAGATCCTCAACTCTCCTCTTAGAGATGGCTGAAGATGTCCTACAAAGAAGCTTTTTTGTATATAAACCGTTGGATAAAGAATCATACAAAGTGGAGGATCATCTTTTAAAAAAAAAATACTTTTAGATGTTTATTAGGAACGTTGTGGGAGTTGTGTTAGGCATGTAATTGAGAGCAGAGAGCAGACTCAATTTTACGTCAAACTCATGTAACATCTTGCGGCCACGGTGCGTACTGGATGTTTTTTGGCATTTATACTAGTGCGTGTGCGACGGCAGATTCTAATCGTTTTTTTCGGTTCAAGGTACTAAATGTATATAGTGCTGTTACTGTAAACCGGTAAATACCACTTGGCCGGCGCCGCAGGTTTTTTACGTTTGTTTACTTACTTTGAGGCCGACGAGTACATAACACGTATGTATGTGTTAGTTGAACTTTGATCTCGTATACGTCTGGTTCGGATAGGCACACTACGTACCTAGTGTTGTTTAAATAAATATCAAATAGGTTAAAGTGATTTTTTATTTTGAACCAAATGTCTGTCTATTTTATTTACGTCACAAAAACGGAAACCGAAAACATAAGCATATCATTATTGAAAATTACTAAATCGACTTTAAATTTTATTATATTTTATTGGAGAACATTTTTTAAGTGCTGTAAATTTGGTTTTTGTTTTAAATGAAATAAAGAATAGTTGAAAACTCTCCGGGCTAAGCTGAAACAGAGGGACGTTCTGCACGCTTTTTGTGGAAAGGACAAGGTCCAGGCGCGTGCCGGGGGAGGGATGCAACCATGCCATTGAATGAACCAAATTAAAAAATTCGTTTGCAGGGGGCAGTGCACAAGAGTTTTTGAAGTTGATGGAAATTCATGAATTTTCCCAGTGTATTTTTTTTATAAATTAAAACCACAACAACCGAAGGTGACGTAGTATGGGCGGCAGGAACATAACTGATTCCCCAAAAACATAAATTCCGTCGCACCGTAAGAGTGAATGAAAAGAATTAGGATTCGGAATGAATATGAGTGGCAAACGACTGGTTTGGACCCCGCGACTGCCTTAATTTAAAAACAAGCAGCGATGGGAACGCATCGATGAAGTCAAGTCAGTTCAAAATGCAGTCACACAACACAACGCTAGCAGATGTATTGATAGAATCCCACACAAAAGTGTATCGTCGATTGGCACCGGGATTACCGGAGTTTTTTGAGTTTTTTTGGAGTTTTTTGTCGCTGAGTAGACAGCTTTGGAGCTTTAGGAGTTTTAGGAGCTTTAGAAATTTTTTGTCGCTGAGTAGACAGCTTTCAAAAATCAGAAAGCTTCAAGTTTATTGCGGCTGGCCTACAGTGTTAAGCACTACAGTGTGCCACACTCAAGTGCGGTCACGCAAATTGCGGGAACACAGTGAGTATTCGGAACAACCTTCATTTCAACATTTCAAAATCAGGTGTGGTCCAAAATCAAAATCAGGTGTGGTCCAAAAATTCGGTTTCAGTTGCGGCAGCAGAATACATTAATGGACGAGCAGCTGCCATTGAAGTGAAGAAGTCAAGCTTTTGTTTTCTGTTCTCGTCTCAAATGCCAAAGTTTTCTCTATTCTAATACTGTTTTTCGCATTCTGTACAGACCTCAGATTTTGTGGTTCTCGTTCTATCCATTTCGGCGGAGCAGCGGCAGGATTTCCGATTGAATGAGTATTAAACATCTGGTTTGATCCCTGCGGCTTCCTTGAGCTGAAACAAGCAACGATGGGAACGCATTGATAAAGTCAATTTCGTTTATAATGCACAGTCACACAACACGACGTTAGAAAATGTATCGATGGAATTATCAATTCGTAGACACTCGCATCTTCTATTGAGATATCCGTCGTTCCAACTAGCAGGAATCGAGAAAAATAATTGCTCGACGTTTTTTCAACATGCGCGGCACTCTTTTTTGCACTTTCAAAGTAGCAAGCCGAGTC
>LRSR01000983.1:0-14334 GCA_001579985.1 Hypsibius dujardini
CACATTCGGCACCTGTGACTGCAAGAACTGAACATGGAAGCCAACGTTCATCATCAAACTCTCGGGCAACCGTCTCCCGTAAAGTTTCCCCTCAGACACTCAAGGAGGATGCCTACAACTTACCTTGCGCCGAAGATGACAACATCGTCCTTAATATCATTGGTTTGTGAAGATATAATTGAAAATAATTAGGTGGTACTATCTACAATATGTATCGTTGAACAGCTGGAGTGGAAGCTCGTCCACATCGCCATTCCTTCATGACTAGCCTGCAGAGAGGGAATCACATCTGCGGTGGTTCAATCTTGTCAAAGTGGCACGTATTAACTGCTGCCCACTGTGTAACTAAGGACCATAACCAGTAAGAACAAGTACTATTTGCAGTGGTTGGCTTGGACTTTATATAACAGGCAGTAAAAATACGTCTACGGTAATGAATTTTTCTCATATGACAGACAGCCTTACCCTCTCGGTTACTTCCGCCTGGCTGTCGGCCTCCACGATCGGCTTGGTTACTCGGAAGCGAACCTGTTTAGAGTTGCCAAGATCACCATCCACCCTAACTACAACCGCACCGGATTTTACAACGATCTGGCTATCCTGACCCTGGACCATGCCATCCCTCGTGTGGTCAGAGGGATTAGAGTGTCGCGCATAGCTCTTCCCGGATCCAGCCAGACCGCGCCAATACCAAACGGTGCAAATCGCTTTAAAGTCATCGGTTGGGGGTACGTGCAAAACAACTCCTCTACCAAAAGGATGTTTGCCCGGAAGCTGCAAGAAGCGACGTTTGCGTTGCTGCCACAAAAGGAGTGTGGGTTGCGGACTGGAATCCTGCCGATGCCCATTACTAAGCTCTGCATTGAAAGTTCCGCAAAATCTGTCTGCATCGTAAGTCTACTTACTGTCCAGAGGCGCAACTGTGGGGGGGGGCAGAAAATGGGGCAACTTATTTTAAAATATTCATTTGAGAGGTTGCAGACAGACAAGAGGGAGGAGCTTTTAAATTGTACTGAATTCAAGGGTTACGGCACAGTGGCGGATTGAAGTCGGCCCGGAGAGCATGACAAGTTAATTGGCTGGAGGGAGTGGCACTTTTTTTGCCAAGCGCAAGCCCGTACATCTGAAAAGCCTAATATAGCTGCTTCCCTAAAAATATGACAATAGAAGCAACATTATTATTTTGGAATGCTTTCACTGAAAACGCGATGACCAACCAACATTTTGTTGTACTCGTTCGAGGAGGCAAACTGTCCCCGCTCACGTACTTCCCTCTCTCTCGCAAAAGTCCGTTACGCCTCTGGTAAAATCGTGTATTTATCGGGGATTATTTACAGTGCTGAATTCCGAATTGAACTTATTTTCCTCTAAAGGGGCGTTCATCTATGATGATTTAAGAAAATGTCTGAAACTCAGCCCTGGAAATCACGCTTGAGAGTGTTGGTCATGTTAACGTGTCAAGTTGGGAAAGACGCAGTTTTACAATTTCGATTTTTGCCTCGCATTTCTCAGGGCGACACCGGCGGACCCATTTTTAGGGCCATGCCCAACGGACGGCTCCAGCTGGAAGGCGTCCTGAGCTACGTGTCTGGAGAGTAAGCTATTCGTCGCAAATTTCAAAACGCACCCGAAAACTGTTTCATTTCATAGCACCTCTTAAATAGAAACTGTATTTCAGCAGATGTCAGGGAAGGGGAGAAGCCATAGTCTTTTCGAGAGTGTCTCAGTTCTTGCCCTGGATCAACAACGTATCCTCTGTCACACCACCTGCAGTCTAGCGCTTGCGCGTAGGTTTATAGCGAGCTCGCTCACCATCTGAGATAGCTGTTTTCCATTTCGCACCTTTTTTTCTCGAGTTGAAAAACTAAGAAAGTGAAAAGTATACTATTTGGGAATTCAATCCGGTTGTGCAAAAAGATACTGGATTGAACTACCGCCTGTTCCGCCGATTCACTCCCATCTAGTGACTACATGATGTGGTAGTAATAAGTAGGAAACAACAACTTTGACATACCCAAAAGTCACTTTTGCTCAAAAACAGTTACTTTACTTACTGCAGAATTTAATTTGCAAAGAGGTAGACAGATTGACAGATAGACAGATAGATAGATAAGCAAACAAACGGACGGCGAAGGCCCGACGGGTCAGACGTATACAGACATCCAGCATTTGTCCCATAACAACATACAGCCCGATGCTTATAATTAGAGTTTGCAGTCATAGTTGCAAACTTTTTTTTAAGGAGAAGTGCCGGTAGAGTTTCTGTATCGACTTATATGCGGCGAAATCCCGTACAATCATTTGCCTGCTGGCACTACTCTATGAGCATTTTGGCCACTTCAAAATTTTCAGTTAACGTTGAGAGTAGGAACATTTTTGCCATTATGGTCAGTCATCTAAATAAATTTTATCTCTATGATTTTTGAATACATTTTTTCATTTTACAAGCGGTACTTAATACGATGTATTTATTACCAATATGAATCTTTTTACGAATGATTTTCTTTTTATGAATCTCGAATGTTTAGAGTTTTTAGAGTTCGAGTGCTTGTTTAATTACTTCTGAGTTGGAGTGGAGAAATAAAAGACCACGTGTAATTAATTAGCACGTCAATGAGTACTTGTATGTCAGACTACCATAAATGTGGACCGAGTTGTCCCTGCTACCCTGCTGAGTGCTGATTTTCGTGAACGAATTGCACACAGTATACAGCTGTGGCACGATTTCTTGACGAACAACAAGGGCCGTCAAGTGAAACGCAACATACGCGTAAATAGGAACGGACAAACTGCACGGCCCAAAAAATCAATCAATTGCAAATATACTCTTTTTACTGTGTGTGGTCTCAGTTGATTGATCTCTTGCTTATTTCTTCAAACAAACGCGAAAATTTTCAGCCGTTGTAAAAATTGATTCATCGATTGATCCAAAAATGCCATCTTCAAAGCCTCCCACCCCTCCCACCCCTCCCACCCCTGTCCCAGTTTTACATAAAATTGTACTTTCCCTGTTTAGAAATAATCTATATTTTCGTTGTTCAAATTTAAGAGAAAATTTATAATTTTTCCCGGTTTGTTTGTTCCGATTAAAGTAGCTTATTTCGTAAAGCGTGCGTTCCACTTAACGGCCCTTGTTCTTCGTCAAGAAATCGTGCCACAGCTGTACATGTGAATTGTCGTAGAAAGCATGACGACGCTGAAAGCGCTTCAAGCGTAAGGCGAAAAGGAAAACATGGGCGGAATCACACAGGGTGTTCACCAAGCCCCAAAAGAGAATGATAAACAAAGGAACAACCAGTTTCCCTACGGATAACTCTTGACTGGTTCCGGCCTGGATGCAGCCTGTTTTGACTATGTTAAAACAAGCTGGAATCCAGTCAAAATAGCTGAATGAAGAGACTGGAATGTTTCATGACTTCCAGCCTATATACGACACTAACTGACCTGGCTGGAAGGCAGGCTGGATAAAGCCTGGGTCCCTATGCGAATTTAGCACGGGTCGGTCCTATCCCAAGCTGGTTTCCACCCTGTTGTTTTCAGCGATTCGACCAATTAAAAATTGCATTGCCCTATGGGCGTGTCTTTTATAGACCAATGAAAATGATCGATTAATTTCCGGTGATTCGCCCAGGCCACATTCAAATTGAAAACAAAAGAATTAAACCAACAGTGCCAACATACTAGATCGAGATTCGAGCTAAAGCGGTAGGGTGGCAAAGTTTGGGAAGTTAAGCGGAAGAGATATGAGATCCCATTTCTGTTGTAGGCTTGCAGAGCGATCTGTAAAAAAAACACAAAAAGCACGTTTCTTTACAAGCACTGAATCCGAAATCTCTGCTGAAAATAGCAGTCAATCAACCAACCAAGCACAATCCGAAAATCACCAGTACAAACTCATCAATCGACCGATCAATCAACCAACCAAGCACAATCCAAAAATCACCAGTAAGAACTTGTCGATCAACTGATCAATCAATAACTCCTCACACGAACCTAAAAGATTATTCGAGGTCGACGGCGTCCTCACAATCTCTTTCGCCTGCGTAGCCTTGCGCTTTCCGGCTCCACAATCTGCACTTTCACTGCCGGCGTGTCCGCATCGGCAATCTAATGATGAAAATCTTATCAGCAATTTAAAGATTAAAATATTATCAGCATTTTAAAGATTGAAATTTGAAGTGGAAACTTGAGATACCGAGCAAGCAAAGGCGATACGTTGTACGCCGTTGGATCCAGCCAGCTTCCACACAGCAACAACAACAAAACGTAAACACAAATCGTCTGATGTTTCATAATACTAAAACTCACATGAATCGATAACAGACTAATTGGTCGCAATTTACGCAAAATTAAATGATGTCCATGAATGTTTAGGAGAATAAAAACAGCAGATTAACTTTTTCAATGCCAGGCGAAGCAAGACAAGTTTCAACTGAATTCCAAGTCTCAAACCAAGCCACGCGGTCTGCACACGGAACTAACCTCCCGCGTCAGTTGGGAACTTTCGAACTGTCTTGCACGGGGCGGAAAATTTTTGAAAATATAGCCTGTATTCTAGGCTACATTACAACGAAACGACAGGCTGGGCGCATCCAGCTTATAAACAGTCTGATTTCAGCCTCTTTACAGGCTTATTACAGTGTTCAGCCTGGAATCCAGTCTGAGAGTTATCCGTAGGGTTATCACAGTACGGGGTCCTCCAACTCAGTTGTTTGCGTTAAATGCCGTCAGTCCCTCAATGACGCGGTTGATGAATGGAAGATATTTCGGCACGCTGGGAGAATGGAAGCTCCGCCCGGTGCACCACAACTGCAAACAATAGTTTCCTCAAATTCAAGCAGATAACTTTTAATCACGTTTTTTTCTTCTCGCAATCGAAGGCCACCAACACATTTGTGACAGAACTCTTTTCTCGTGATATTGAAAACAGTTTTTGAATAAAATAAACAGCTAGAGACGTACCCAATACTCGAAGCACTGATGACACCAATGATGCGGTTCATCGGTGTGCGTGTGCGGGAGTCCCAGCACTCCTGAAAAACGGGACCGCCACTGTCACCCTAAAACAGACAATGATTCATCTTTCGATGGCGGGACGTGATATAAAGAATCTGAGGAAAGAAACTGAAAGAATTAGATTTTGTTTGCAAGTCTCAAATTGAGAGATAACTGGAAACACAAAATACTAAATGTTACGCAATACGTTACGACTGGAGGTCTGAAGCTAAGGGGGGGAGGATTTTGTTCTGAAATCCTGGGTATGCAAAACAAGCGCCTCAAAAAAGTCAACAGGACCACGAAGTCAATAGTAAAATTTGATGCCAAAAACGACGCATACTCTTTTTAGGCCTCTTGGTCTCCTGGGTTCTTCACTGGAGCTTGGGGTACTTTATTGTACATCGATAAATGGCCCAATTAACAATTGCACAGGTCAACAGCAGGCAAGACAACAAAACCAATAATTGTTTGCTTCAAACTGGTTTTTTTAATTAAGCAGAGTCCTGCAAAGTTACATACCATTTATACTTAAAATGTAAAAACATTGTAAAACAATGTAAAATATGTCCAAATGTGAGATTATTGTGTAACTCTGAAATTTAAGTTACTTTTTCATATAAATTCACACTTAAAATGTGAAAACAATGTGAAATATATCGAAAATGGGATTACTATATAATTCATGTATTTTAGTTACCTTTTTATGTACAATTTATATGTAAAATGTGAAAACAATGTAAAAGATGCCGGAAAAGTCGGATTAATATGTAACGCTTATACTGTAATAACCTTTTAATTTACATTTTAAACGTAAAACGTGAAACCAGTATAAAGTATACCCAAAAGTGGGATTATTATGTAACTGGTACAGTTAAGCTTTACATTTTCCGGACTTTGTTAATGAGAACTTCATTTTTGTCTTAAAATCGCGGACTCGTACCTTACAAATATCGGTAATGGTGCTGTTGATGCAAAACATATTGCTCGTCACCGAAAAGTCTGAACTCCAGCTTGATCTGCACGCCTCAAGAGACACCACATCCACCGGACCCTGCATTAGCTGCCTGGGAAGGGTGGCCAGATCTCGATCGGGTCCGCCTGGCATCTTGACATACCGTGTCGTGAAGCCCCAACCGGCAGCCATCGCACTGGTCTCCGGTCCAATATCAAAGGGTGCTGCGGGGAGCGCTATGACCTTCTGGTCGTCATTGAGTGCGATGGCACGCGCAAAGCGCAATATGGCAATGTCGTTCTGCAGGCTATGCGAATCCCAGTCTTCGTGGATCACGGTGTAATCCACTCTGGCAGGTTCCTCGTCGTCGTGAAGAGTATTTCGGCTCTTTTTCACCGCAATCAGGGACTCGTTTAGCCGAATATTACTAACGAAAAATCGTACGATTTTAAGCTCAGTGGCACCATTTTTTCCTTCAATTTTGCGTAATATATTTATCTATTTTTTTATCAATGCTTCATATTTAATTTCAGCAAAAAGAAACGATGGATTCAGCAAGCTATCTTTTGTCTGCATGACTTCAATGAGGGCTTCGATGTAATAATTTCGAAACGCCAGTGCAGAACAGTGAAAACACTGCACAATTGTAGCGCCCACACACGTCAATCTCACAATAACTTTATTACAACGAGACGAAGACCAGAACTAACTGTATCCACACAATACAGTACTATATATACAGTATGTCAAGAAGCCGAAGGCTTCTTTAGCGTAAAAATAAATAGAACAAAATCTGCGTCTTAAAACTAGAACAAAAGAACAATATTTTACCGCGACACAATGTAAAATTGAAATTAATATTTTCGTAATTAAAAATCAAATGATTAAGAAGGAGCTACTAATCAGTTAATTTCGGCTTCGTAAACATCATTTCATGTTACACGGGAAAGAAATGATATCATACAGCCAATTATACGTATCTCGTCTGCCACGTATGTTCGTCCGCAATTAAAATTAAGTATAGTAAAAATAAAAATAAAACTAATTCTCAATAGTGCGCGTGAAAATCGTAGTAACGAAAATACTTGGCCACTTCAATAATCCCTTGCCATTTTCTGTATTAACAGAATAATGGGCACACTTACGATTCCGGGTAAAACATACAGTGAGCCGCGGTTAAGATGAGTTGGTTCGTCAGTATCGATCCCCCACAAAAATGCTTCAAAATCCCGTTTTTGTCCGGATATTGCAGACTCACGATCCAGTTGAGATTGCCGATATGACTGCCCCCTAGAATTAAAAAAAACGGTTGAAAAGATACACAGATCTCACGCAGATGAATTTTGCGACTCTTACCGATCATAAATTGTACGGGCGGTGGCGTGCATTCTACAACAAATCAACAACAAACAACTACACACGATTATGCTCAAATGTTGCACACTGCGGTGACTGTGGTCCGGTTAAACATAAATTCCAAAAATGACAAAAAATAGATTTTTTCTAAACGTTTCGGTCACAATACCTGCGAGGGAAACACAATCTACATGATCGCCTATCCAGCCACATACTAACACATTCACCAGAATACTAATCGTGAAATCAGAGGACTTAAATTTAAAACAGGCCATCTGATATAGAAAGTTGAAAAATTATAAATGCTTTAAAAACGAGGAAATCCTTTGCGGAAAACCAAATTCTCCGTGTTGTGTACTTTTGCTCAATGCATGCTTCCAAAGAATTCGTAGTCAGCGTACGTCGATCAACGGGCTCGGTTGATATTTGATAAAATCGGTTGTGTTGAGAACTGACTTCCTGCTCGATTGTAATCTTCTTCAAGCTTCTCTGCCTGCGGTTTTTGATTCAATGTCGCGTGTTTTGCCCTGGACGATCAAGCATGGCAGCTTGCTATGGCATGATTAAGTTTTCTGTTCATCACTCGTCTCACATCCGCAAGGACACAACCAGGAGGCTTCTAAATCGTCTTATTCACTTTCCTACATCACATTTCAGAGCTTTTCCTAAGGTATCTTAGGAAAAGAGTAGAACATGAGCCAGCCTAATTTGTGCAACTGTTCAGGATCGAAGTGAATGGATGGAAAGCTGAGAGGAAAAACAGATTTTAACGGATGATTTATGACCCTGTTGAATTAATGTATCAACCTGATCTGTTTTAAATGAGGGAAGAAAATTTGTAAGCTAAAATAGGTGACTTTAGTCGCGTAGCGGGGTCACAAAATGGCGCAGCCAAGCGGCAGGGATTTATTAGGTTCAAGGAAAAGAAGTGAAAAACGGAATGAGGGAGACACACTGACAGCAGAGACATTTCCTATCTGCTCGTCGGAGAAGCATCTAACCGGCCATCAAGTTCGTTATTTATTTGTGATCTGTTTAGGGTCTGTAGAAACAGCCTTTTTATTTCCGGCTAGATGGGTTTACAGAATGTTACGGGACCAGACTACTCAACAATTTTGGTGCGGGTCTAAGATTGTGTTTTTAAAAACAGGTATGATTAATACTCCTCGTTTGTAGTTAACGAATCAATTATCCAATCAATTCCATATTGCATTAAATTCAACAGGTCAATAATGTCACAATGGTACGCCTTACATGGATCAGCCAGGGCTTGGTGGTGCGTTACAAGATCATATCAGTCGAGGGAAAAATCGTCAGTTCTCGGTCTGTTTAATATAGACACTGAATATCCAGTACACAGACTTGAAAGTTACCGATCTTTCCTCAGATTTAAATCGCTTCAGGAACCGGATTTTGCGTGGCAACTGAATTACTTGGCCAAATTGGAAAACAGACTGCTGCGCCTTTATTGAAAATGAATCCTCGCAATCAAGTCGGGAGAATCTGGTAGTGTAAAAACGGACGTCATCTGAAACATCCACTCAGTACAGTAATCGTGTAAATCTGCTGCATAATATTCCCATCTACTTATAAAGTCTTAAGCTCGTTTCCTCTCAGAAGTAAATCCCGTGGAAAAGTCTATCGTTCGGATGTTGTTCTTGTTGGTGTCGTATAAATTATGATACACAGATTTTCGTACCACCGGGTAAGGGCAGGCAGATGGACGGGCAGCCACCCTTTCGGACGGCGCATGCGTTTGTGACTGTAATTGTAAGACGCGATATTATTGTAATTTTACCTGTTAACGCATCACTCGTTTATCCTTCGAAATGAAAACTTTTAAGTCACATAACAGTGAGCTGGATCGTGGGGTTTACGGCAGGCAGCCTTCTTCGTCTACCCGCCCCCCACCCCCACTTCTCACTACATAGGCAAACTTCTCACAATTAAAGATTGACCCGCACTTACGAGTGGGACATTGCTCCGGGATGTACACGATACCGCGCAGATTTTTTGGCCGTCCGTCAAGAAGGTCGTGATCCTTTGCGTTCACTCCACGTTTGGATACGCTGTGTATCAAGCCTCTGTATTAACCGAAAACACATTGAGATTCAATGCAATCGAAGCATGTGTCCGATTTTAAAAGCGGAAAACGCACGGCACGAAAGATGTCCAGTACACGTCTGAACCGGACACGGCAACGCCCCAAGGTCGCGCGAGTGGATGCCTCGTAAAGATGGTTCGTTTACTGCCTCCGGCCAAGGATAAGCATTCGATATTTCCCGTGACTGCAACAACAGCAAAATTAAAAACCTAACAATGGAAGGAATTATAGACGTATAATTTGCCGCATAAATGTAATGTTAAACGGTATGATCTGATTGTGCGTACGGTGATCTCCCCAATACAGCTGATTGCCCTGGAAATCCACCGTGAGTTAGAGTGTGAATACTGCTGTGACCAAAGTTTGACGAGATTGGCCGTTCATTTTGGCGGCTTCAATCGTCCTACCGGTGTGGGAGTACCAGTAAATTTCCCTGAAACAAAAGGACGAGCGTCAAATCTGCACTTTTAAGTTATGAACCAGTTAAAATTATCCAGTGAATATAACGCAAGCGAACACAATTTTTCTTTATATTAATTTAATATTTTCAGGTCTTCATTTCAACTTGCAAATCAATTTCACTATATGTGAGACACTAGATTTTGAAGCCAGTCATTGATGGATTTTTTGAGAAGATTAATAGATGCAGATCTACCCATTTTTTAAACGTGTTTCAGAAAAAAACCACGCACTTCTAATTGCCGCAAAGATTCACGGCAGGAGGTTAGTAAAACGGCCCTTCAAACTGTAATTACAAATCCACATAATGCTTCCAGCAAGAAAAATTTTTGTTTTGCAAAATGTTGTTATGAACTGGTTTTAAATATGGCGTTTTGTTTATGAATACGTTACTGAGCTAAATATAAAAAATATCTTGCACAATTCCATCGATGGCAAATTTCAATATCAATAATGACTTGAAAGTCATATTGTACTTTCAAATATAGCTGAAAAATTGAGCGAATGCCAAGAGGTGTATGTTTCAGGGCACTTGAAGGCCCTCAACTTCTCACCCATGCGATGGATGCACTGCCAGGGCATCATAACTGTCTACGATTCCATCGTCAGACACGATGATCTTCTCCTTGCTTAGATCAGTTAGTTTGGCCACATAAATTTGCTTCTTGAACAGCCACCAAATATTACGCGACACGAAGTCAACAGCAATGCCACCTCCGATTTGAGCTGAAACAGTAAACCAGTGAGTGGCAAAAGTTACATTGATAGTACCTGTACGCAGAGGCTGGTCTAGGGTCCTCATAGATCGGAATCAGGCCCCCTCATCATAGGGCCAGGGAGGCCACTAGAAATCAGACCTCACATGCCCAAATTTTGAGCTCAATCTTGAAAAAATACATTTACCCTTTGCCCACCCCCTGGCCCTACCGTGAGGGGTCCTGGTTCCGAACTGTAAGAATTTTAAACGAGCCTCTGCCTTTCGGAAGGGCAAATCTACATCAAAGTAAAATAATCTCATCCAAAAGTGAACTGAAACCTCTAGTAACTGATTTCCTCACCTTTTGTTTGTTGGATCGCCAATATTGAAAAAAATGCGTCATGAGTTACTAAAAATGTAAGCGGATAATGTAACTAAAAGTAAGTAAAATTTGTCAACTCATTTCGACTTAAGTGGTAGCAAAATTTTTAGTAGCACAAGATACGACACTCAAATCATAATTGAATAATTTTTAACTGTCACAAAAATTGTTAGCTGACTACAAGTTAAACTTTGCCATCCCGCACTACCTTTAATTTGTGCACAAGACATAACGGTCATACCTTTTCCCACGGGCTCTTGTCGCACGTCTGACCCGTCGTAAAGGGAGCTTTTGATACCACTCCTAAAGACAGTCCAATAAATCCGACGCTCAACGCAGTCGACAGCGATCCCGTAATTTTCATGTTCGACGTGGCGCCAAAGTTGCTGAATGCTAACGGGGTTGTTCGTTGAGAGTTTCCAGAGTGCGGTTCCTTGTGCTAACACAAAATACCCTCCCACTGCCGGAGTTGCGTCTTCTACGGCGTTGAAATTACACGCACGATTGCCTTTCGGACAGACGATCCCGCCCCTAACGCAGGTGCTTCGCCGGGGATTGAAGCAGGTAAGGTTCCCACATGACTCTTGTCCCGTCGGGCAGGCTGGTTGAAATAATAACGCGTTTGATGCACAAGACCCGGCTTGTTAGGGGCGCAATTCAATTACTGTAGAATTCCGATCAACTGGTGCTATTGCGCAATCAGCAAATCAAAAGAGACCGGAGTTGATTGGTTGCAAAAATAGGAGACCGTAAGACTGCACGTGCTTGATTGCGTGATTTTCAATTATTTGTTTTTACTTTCGTTTTCTCTCTTCTCTTTGATCGATTCATTGATTATCGCCAGTATTTCTGCGAGCTAGAATTTGTTTTGTCGCAAAAATGAGGAAACAAAATCGCTACGGCTACTAGGAGAAAACAAAGACCATTGCCCGCTTTCATCGTGCAATTTTTTTCCCAGCAGTCATTCTCGTTACAAATTGTGTCAGAATCGGGTGATTGATTACTTAATTGACGTACTTCAGGCTTTTCGCCCCGTCGGAACTAATTTACTGGGGGATTCAAGAATCAGCTCCAGTTGATCAGAATTTTACCCTTACCTTCAAATTCCCATTCCGACGGTATTCCAGTGGCTGTGGTAAGGGAATAGATATGTTGTCACGCAACGGTGTCTTATTAGTTCTGCTTTGAAACGTTGTAGGTGCTGTCTAACGACATTTTTTAATCTAGTTCATGCATAATAATTAGCTTTTTTAATATACAGTAATATAACCTTTTCTAATATAACGTTTTACTAAGCCAAACTTCTCCAATTATTCTACCGAAATTTTTTCTCCATAGAGCCGAATTTAACGGATAAATATTTGCAGACTATTTTGAAACTTTTATTCAGATGTTAGTCTAGTTCTACTCTGTGTACCCCCAATAGATATGCCAAAATTACCCCGTGAAATTGAAAATCTTTGTCTAACGAGCCTTATTCACAGCATTTCTTCTCAATTCGAATGGGGACCGAATGCAAAGTTGACAGCTCCTAGCACGTATTCTAACATTACTCGTAATCTAACGTCTTCTTTATTCCGCAAAAAAAGTCTACTCATTTTATTGGGAAGCTGACAGAGATTGCGTCGAAAGAATCTTCAATCATTATTCTTAGTTTGTGCACAAGCGAGAAAATCAAAGTACCATAATGCACATTTAGTCATCGTGATCCAGCATGGTATTCAGGTGTTTCGACTTACGAGATCGCTTAACATTCGCTGATTATTGAAGAAGAGAAAACACCTTAGGTTAAAAGATTACTCACTGAAAATTGGTCCCGTTGGATGACGTCCCGACTGTTTTCGAACAAAGGGTTTTGATGTAGCTACAGGAACGACGGTTGTCTCGTCTTCATAATCCAAATTGTCACGTGATCTGACGGCGATGTTGCCTAATTACGGATTACTAGTACATGTAAATTTTTACGCGCATTCTCTGCTGCGCATGGCCTACGTAATGGCTGATACACAATGAGAGGATGGAAACCCACTAACCTGAAACTAGATCTGCCAGTGACAGCGCGAATAATGACAAACAAATTATGAAGTAACTCCGCATTGTTAAAACGTGATGTTGCTATGTTAGTACGTGTACTCCGTTGTGATTGGTTGTGGTGATTTTTTAGTCAGTGTTTTACGGTGATTCATGTACTCGTACTCTACTCGTATTGTGTATATACACGTTCTCTTTATACTGAGATATGCTGGAGTTGTTCGGAAGCTCGAGAATCAGTAGTATGATTTCGGCGTTACAATAATAGGTTCTTCCGCTTGTGTTCGATTGGTACTCATAAGTATAGGCTAACACATCAATGTGTCTGAAAGGGAAACGACAGCACAACCAAAGCAACGAAACCTCTAATGACAAAACATCTCCCCATACACATTCACAGTCTACTCGCTTCTTCGTTTGCTGAATTGGGTCTGCCATGGTGAGACTTGTAATATATCTGATCAAACTTGATGTCGTCCGGTGAAAAAAACTGTAGAACAACGTGAGCGACTTTGACCCTGACTGACGTACGAGCAGGCGAGAGAGGTTATGTGCAGCCTCATGTGTAACACTAAATATTTCGCAAAATAGAAACTTTATTATTGTTTCTAGATGGGATGTTCCCCACATATGCTTAGCATTTAGTTTGGCATTTCGATAGCGCAGATGCAATCATGTGTCCCGCTTCAGCCGTGTAGATTGTAGCCTGCCTGGCAATGCCATAGCTGTAAAACAGGACAATCATTTGTCAAGTCTATGCATACATGGAGCCATAAAACACCAGCCTGCAGGCCACTCCTATTTCGGAGCGTTTTACCCTGGAGCAGTCCCGATGATGATTCCGATGAGTCGCTCGGTAGTCGCGTCCTGTACAAAATGCTCCTCAAACAGAGACCAGCGGCTCATGCCCTGATAAAAAGCCATTAAACAACAGATGCTTTTGACGTGGCTACAGAATACTCCAAGGCTCGTTTTGCTTTGCCGTAGGTCGGTACATGAAAAAGGGCGCTCAGGGGGTCACAACTAAAGAAAATGCTCTCATGTTTTTAAAAGTTTGAGAATTAAATTCCAAACAATAAATTGCATTGAGATATGTAAATACTATGGCTGATCAATGCGGGACAAAGCAATTAGCTTAGTTCTGTTTCTTTTGCTGTAAGAAAAGAGCGCAAAAATTATTCCACCACAAAGGATATACCCCCCATAATTATATTCACAAACGCCCAAGATATATGATCAAGAGAAGAAAATGGCATGTGCCCATGCATAGCCATCCCCCCTGGCAGCTAGTCACTGACAGGGGCTCCTTTAGAGTCCTTAAAAGTGGGAACCAGAATCGTTATGGTAGAGCGAGT
>LRSR01000988.1:0-13632 GCA_001579985.1 Hypsibius dujardini
GACACAGACACAGACACAGACACAGACACAGACACAGACACAGACACAGACACAGACACAGACAACTAGGGCACAGGCAAGCATTGGAAATGCGGATCATGCAATGCACATTGGAAAGACAATAACTCAACGGGCTCATCGAGCGAGACTCGTCAGCAAATAACCCGTATACATTTTCAGGAAATATTTGGAGCCAGCGAGGTCGTCTAAAGGAATCGGAAGTGGCCTATATCAAGGCATTGAAGCATCGCCCGAACATGGCTGATGCGCATTACAATCTGTAAGTTACAGTGTCCGGTCGACCGGATGCGGGAGCCGTGCCGCCTCCCTATCTCTCCCCATCATAGGCACACAATGCGCCTGAAATGTGTCCGTGCCAATTATGACAGGCAAATGAATTATGAATGACGTTTTAATGGTTGTGTGCTCCCCTGTGGCCTGCGTTCCCTTCTTTCTTTTTACACTCTATCCCATCCCCCCCTCACCACCCCACCCCGCTCCATTCATATTCTCATGCATGGTGGAATATAGAGAGCTAAATGTATTCTTGTGTGATGATGATGTGTGTTGTAGCGGATTATTATTGCAAGACCAGCGACGTTTCAATGAGTCCATCGCCAGCTACGGTCAGGCCATTCATTTCCGGCACAACATGGCAGGTGTGTTAATGTGCAACCCTGGAAACAAGGATCCTAATTCGCCTAATTAAATAAATTTATATATAAATGAATTTGCAAAATAAATCATTATTAGTTAAGTACCTGCAAAAAGCGCCTTCTACAGCAAGGTGTTTTAGTGTATAAAATGCACACACACATTTAGTTATAAAGACATTTGACAGTCCTAAATTATTTAGCGAGAAAACTCATATTCAATAACAAGACGGTTTTTCATATAAATTGCAAAAGGAGTAAAATAAGTTGGCCGATCAATCCTTGAGCCTATTTGCGGAAGTATATTTTAATCAGTCCTCCTTAGTATTTGATCTGCTTTTCCGAGTGAAATTCCCCCGAGTGACCGCCGCCTTATTTTTGCTCCTTTCCATTTCCCCAGTGGCCCACCTCAACTTGGCGCTGGCACTCCAATCCACCGGACGCCCACGGGACGCCGAAGCGACCTACAGGAAGTGCGCCCATCTGGACGTCTCCACTTTAAAAGACCCCAAGCTGCATGAGAGCGCCAAAATTACATGCCTCTACAATTTGGGCCGCCTACTGGCGGACGAACGGGAGTTTGAGGCAAGTAGTATTTCCGTAAAAATATTACTAGATTCAATATTACTTCATTTTCATTTATTTTTTTAGTAATGTTTTAAGGGAATATTTAAAAGATACTTCAATTGTTCCCTTAAAATATTAATAAAAAATGTTTATAATTTATATTTTAAAAAATTACTATCTAGATTTAGACAATCATAATGGACTTTTTAGAAAGAATTTTTCCGACTTGAGGCTACTTTAAGCTGACTTCCTATTAGGCGGAAACTGTTTTGACACATAGTAAGGTTTTCGAAAGGCCGTTTGATTTTCGGAATATTGGCGGTCCATTTGGGGCAGAGGAACGGACAACTCACAAATATTGGTCACAATCACAAAATACCGAAAAATTCTATAAAAATCCTATTTCAATCATTGCTCAACAAATGAATGCAACTTCAGCCCTAAAATGTCTTTTAATATTATTTACCTTCATTTTTTCAGAAAGCTGTTACGGTTTACATGGATGCGGTCAACAAGATGCCGTCCTTTTATGCTCCACAAGGCCTTTACAATATGCTGGGTATGTGGACCTTCGCGAGCGCCGATAAACGTGTGCGCGAACGCGGTACAAGAAAGGGGCTTTAATCAGCGGAATTATTTGCGATTTAGGTGAAGCCTACTTCCAGTTGAATAGACCGGATCTGGCGGAACACTGGTACAAGTTGGCGCTGCAAACCAAGCCCGACCATGCGCCGGCACACTTGACCTACGCCAGGTTCCTGTACAAACAGGTGAGAGTTCATTGAAATTAAGCTACATTTTATAATTGAAGATCTTTATATTTCCATCAATATGAATTAATATATACTTTAAAATACATGACCTACTCCATATTCGAAATTTCTAGCACCGAGTGAAAAATTCATATTAAATTTTTTTTGTACGGAGCACTGAGCTTTAATTAATGACTTTTACTGTCAAATCTGTACTCTTACATAGACAGGTCACTTTTATTTTACATTAATCCGGTATACAGAAAAGGAACAGAAAAAGGAAACGCCCTTGCTTATCGATTTTTGATCATTTTTTGTCTTCTCCTTCTTTCAGAATCGGACGATGGCCGCCGAAAAAATCTTTGCCGCCGTTTTCAATTCCACCCCGGTAGACCCGGCGGCATACCATTTTTACGGTATGCGTAGGGCACATGTGTCTTCTGTAGCTGTCATAATAGTACGTCTCTCCTGATTCTTCATAATATGAATGTATGCAGGTCAATACTTGATGGACAGCGGACGGCTCGACGATGCTGTTAGGGTGGCTGTCAAAGCGGCGGAACTGTATCCTAATCACTTTCAAAGCCTCACAGATGCCGCCGGTGCACTACGGTAAAAATTAAACCATTTTTCCTGTTTTATTTAATTTATTTATTTCTTTATATTATTTCTATATTTTTCTTACCCCTGTATAACATTTACCTATCTCAAAATTATTTAGTTACTACTTGTAAATGGTTTTATTAGAAAACAGAATGATCAAACATAATTATTGTCATTTAGACCTTAATTCTTTAATATTGACGAAGCTGAAATTAGATTGATAAATATATTACTGCTGTTTTTTATTAAATAGCTTGAAACTTTTCTTCATCTTATGTAATTAAACATTACCTTTATATTATTTGCATATCTTTAATATGTTCAATATTTGTTTATATTAAATATAAATGAAGCTCAAATCCGATTGATAACTATATTAATCACTATTTTTATTATTAAACGAGAATGTATTGCGTATTTCTAACTTGTTTCGCTCATACAAATCAATAGTTTGGAACACTTTTGAGTTTAAAAATGAAAAAACAGTCGATGGACAAGTAATTACTCAAATTTCAATCGACCCCTTTGTCCATCCAAGAATTGTTTTCATCACTACGTTTTCACGCGCATACAAACGCACCAACAGATAATGGAAACTCGTTCCTCAACTGTCACAAGCTGTATTGGAAATTTTAACTTTAAACGACAGCTGGCCCAAATAATGTTATTCAAATGTGACTTTTGAAATCCTTCTTTCCCAACCTCATTCAGGCAATCGGGCGATCATGCAAAATCGGAGTTTCTGTACCGTCGCGCGGCTGCCGTGGATCCCTTTCAAGTGTCCGGTCATATTAATCTCGGCGCTATTTTGCATTTGAATGGCCAGCACAAGGCCGCGGAAGAGTCTTACTTGCGGGCACTGCAGCTGGACTCCAAGAATTCCATCGCTGTGGACAACCTTCAAAAGCTGCGGAGTTTAATGAGGCGCTCACCTTCTTCCTCAGGAGGAGGAATGGGTAAAACGCGTGCACCTCTTTAAAACTCTGATACAATTTTTCCCCCGCAAATAGCGGTCCAAGATGTCTTGTGCTTTTGTACGACCTATTTCTCACCAAATCTTTCCTCTAAATTGTCTGTGATTAAATCGGAGAAATAAAGATGAATGTTGTGCAGCGCACTATAGCAATTTGTCTGGACCGATTTCAACTTCAAAACTGGCAATTGAAAGCAAATAAGATGTACATGTACTTGCCGGACATTTTTTCCGTGGAACCCCGAGACCAGGAAGTGATACTAGGAAGATCCGTCTTGCCAACACCTAATCATGTATATATCTACAGCTTTCCTCCCTGGACTTGTTACGACGGAGCAAAGCGTAACAACCTTTGTCAATATCGTCACCGAAGCGAGAAGATCATAAAAAAAGTGTGCACAGCAAAACAACAAAGACAGATTAAGAAACGGGAGAGATTCATTGACCAGAGAAAAGGAGCTGACATCCCTGTGGAGGAGAGAAACATACCGAAGAGCAATGGACGTATTGGTACAAAGGACAGTCAAATTCAAGTGCAAATTGCAGTTTAAAAAAACCCAGGAAACACACAGGACGGATGGAAGATGCTCTACGACTTGAGGACATGACTCTTCTTGTAGATTTTGATTTGCTTCACTTGGTTGCCGTCGACGCTGGTGTAGACCACCTCAAAGGGAGGAAATGAAAAAGTCAGACGTTATTCGAGCCAGCATTCATAATCCACAATTTTGTTTGTTATATAATTTCAATCTGAAAAAATCTAAAAAAAAATGCATCTCAGGTAACTGTCAACTGACAGAAAAAAATTAATTTCCGTGTTTCCAAATTTCAAAAAGTTCGAAACTGACTCATGTTCGAAACTAATTTTTGGCTGACTAAAAAAAAATTAACTGGTTAAATAATTTTAGGTTTTGCTTACACATCAATACAATGTATCTTTTTGTAATAAAGGCAGTCAAGATTCCAAAAACATCAAATTCCATTTTGTGTGAAATTGTTCATTTGATGTTGTAATCATTGAAACGAAGATCCATAAATAAAGTGAAGGTTTGACTGTTGGACGTAACGGCCCATTCATCCATCACCATGCAATAAAAACCCATTTATTTTTCGATAAGAAAGTTGTACTGGCATGGACCCATTGTCATCAACTCTCATTAGCTCTAAAAAAACTAAAAGGAATATTCAAATAATATATTGAATCCAGTTAAAGTATAAATTAAAATATAATTTACAAATAAATATTACACAATTTATTATTAAATAATTACGTATTATGATTATGAAATTGATCATAAAATCAACAGTTTATGAATGGAAATGAAATTTCTAACGAGAGGGATGAATTTGCCCACTCTCGTATGCCGCTTCTCACCTGGTCCGGAGGGAGGGCGCCGTTGCCGTGTTGGCCAGTCTTACCGCAGCCGTTGCAGCAGTCCAAGACGGCGGACACGAGGCACAGCACAGCCAATGAGATATAGGTAAGCGCGACAACGGACCGTAGCATCGCAAAATCTTCCAGCTGCTTGAGGGTCAAGTGTGATCCGGCTACCAGGTCGAGCTGCGGGTTATCCTTGCGGCGGGCGATGGCGCCACGAATTAAGAAGATGTTGTAGGTGGTTAGCCCGAATAGTACCAAGGCCTGGGTAAACGGTAAAGAGAAATGGAAGGAGAAATACAGCAGGCAGGATTTACTGTACAATCAATGTCTGTAGATCGGTAGACAGACAGACGGACAGACAGACAGACAGACAGGCTAGCAGCCGAAGTGGACAGACAGATAGACAGAAATATTGAGGGCCAAGCAGAAAGACGGATAGGACAGGCAAACAGACAAAAACACGCACCAACGGACAGACAATCAAAAAGATAAATTAGCTTCAGACAGACAGGACAAAGATGTACAGGCCCATAGATGGGCAAATGGGCGGACGTAGAAAAAGACAGACAAATTGACAAATTATGTACCTGGATGATGCAGACAATCGTGATGCCGAGTCCGACGGCAAACAAGCGGCGTCGCAGTCGGGCTGATACGGTCTTCTTGCCGGCCAAAATTTGCACTATGCCTGAATAGGAAAAACCACACAGCAATTAAGATCCGACTCAAATGTCGCACCTCCGAGATAATACTGGTATTATACTGTAATTCGAATTCAAACCAGCACACGCTGTCATCAGTCACAGTCATCCAACCAGTTGATCAAGCATCAATCGATCAATCAATCGAGTCAGCTACTAATACATTAACTTCCTAGAATAAAATTATTTAAACCAATCAATCAACCGATCGACACCTTAACGAAACCATCTCTAGCCCGAGCTCAGCCTAAATCCGACCAAATGTCGAACAAGCAGCCAAAGAAAAATTGAAACTACAATTTTCGATAACACCAGAGTTAGCGCCGCTGCGCCAAGCTAAAGAGAATGATCCAAAATCCATTTGTTAGTTCTCTTGCCGCCAATCAACCAATCAACCCATCCATAAAAAAATCAATCAAGCCACCCCTTCTTCAAGTAAGAAACGCTTTTTCCAGCTGCTTCTCATTTGCCCGTGACAAACCTATCAAAATAGCGAAGACTCCCGTCCAAATTCCTGCATATTCGATGGGATATCCCGGCGCTTCGGCATGATAGAACATGATGAGCGCTGGAATAAACAAAAATATTGCGTATAAATTCGTTGCTTTAAATAGAAAAAAGTCCTTCCGTAACTGCCTCACCTCCCGTCTCCAGTGCGATGATTCCCATGCCGAGAAGGACCTCCAACACTCCCAGGATAAAAACCGCCGAGCGATTGCGGACGTAGGACGTCTCCCCGAGGCGAAGACTCACATCGGGCTCGCCCATTTTTAGGATATCCACAGCGGGATTTTCTCCAAAAAAGAGATTTTATTTTACGATTAGATTAGAGAGGAAATGGCCTCGTTGTCTGGCGAGATTAGAGAGGAATGGCAAGTGTGCTTGAGCGGAAGTAGAGCGTACGGTAGCTGTATGATCTCCCCTCAAGGACGATTGATGGATGAATGGAAGACAGAGAAGGAAAAAAACCGGATTTGTTGCTGCTAAAAATAAATGCGTGCACGGTGCAAAACACAAAGTGCAAATGCTCAGTGCGTGCTGCAACGGACGTGAATTGAAGGTGGAAAAGCCACGCGCAACGCACAGGCGTGCAATGCACATTATGAATCAAAGCAAACAAAGAATCAACCCTTCGATCAACCTGGATACACACATGGCCATAACTTGGTCCGAAGTCCGGACTCCGGGCCTCCTTGCCACCATCGCATGAGCAGACTGTCCTCGTCCGAGATATTGATGACATGGTGTGGTCCATGTGTTTAGAACTCTTTCCGTTTCTGTTCTAGAGTGATGACGTGTTCAACTCGGTGAAAAAATTAATATATCTACTCTGCCCACGTTGTAACGGATTAATTTTTAATTTTTTGTCCGTCTGTTCGCCTGTCTGTCTGTCTCTGTCTCTCTGTCTCTCTCTCTCTGTCTGTCTGTCTCTCTGTGTCTCTCTTTCTGTCTTTCTGTCTACCTATCTGTATGTATGTCTCTGTGTCTGTGCAGGTGTCTATCAGTCTTTCTGCCTGCCTGCCTGTCTGTCTGACGGACTGTCGGTGTCTAGATGCCTGGATGTTTCTCTGTATCTTCTCAAGTCAATACTTTCGAAAGTCATACTAGTACTTACCCGTACACAAACTGCATGTACTTCCTCGTATTAACGTTCAAAGGAAACGCAATTCAATGAGCGAGATCCATATGAGGAGAACAACAGACCACAAGGATAAAATGAGGGCGATAAAGGAAAACAACACAAGGATCGGGCACTTTTAAGAATAAGACTTCGAGATAAGCGCAAAATAAGAACATGAAAAAAAGAAACAGGAGGAACATGAACCGTAGACATATGTATGTTGGCAGAGAAATTTTTGAAACGATGCAAATCTGAGAATTGCCAAAGAGTACACTGAGCTGCAAACAGTCTGCACGGAGCTAGACCTCATTCACAAATCCGTTCCTTTGCGGGAGCGATTGGGCGTCAGAATTTTCATTTCCTCCTTCGGCACACGGGAATAGACGGTCGCGGTCTCCGCGTTGTTCTTGTTCTTCCCGAGGTTAGCGATG
Source organism: Hypsibius dujardini (assembly GCA_001579985.1). Taxonomy (NCBI): domain Eukaryota; kingdom Metazoa; phylum Tardigrada; class Eutardigrada; order Parachela; family Hypsibiidae; genus Hypsibius; species Hypsibius dujardini. The sequence continues at coordinate 7,683 of LRSR01000988.1, forward strand.
TTGAGGATCAGCGTGCCCAGGAGGAAAAGTACACCCAGCGAGTATACGCCAGCGATAATGGCACGCAGCAAGGCGGCATGACGGAGACCCTCGTAGGAGAGGAGGTAGGGTAGCCTGCGGTTATAGTGGTCACTTTCGTCCCGGCCTTCTTTGTCAATCACATCCTACAAAAGTTGGAACGGTAAATCTTGTAGACAGGGCAGAGAGCCAAACGAAGGCAGGCAGGCAGGCAGGCAGGCAGGCAGGCAGGCAGGCAGGCAGGCAGACAGACAGTCAAACACACAGACAAAATGACAAACACGACAGGTAGATTGAATGTCAAAGAGGCAAAAAAACAAACAGCCAACCAGCCAGACACAGGCAATCACATAGACAGATACGCAGACATGCGGACAGACAGGACAGGTAGTCAGGCAGGCAGGCAGACAAACAGACAGGCAAACAAACAGACACACAAAATAATGAGGTAACATAAGAACCTGGTAGAGGAAGTGACTGCGGAGCACCGAAATGACGAGAATAGCGCCGACTGCAGCCAGGGAAGCCAGCGACAGAACGATCCCAGCGATGAACAACTTCCTGCGGGTCTGTGGCACCACAAGATCTCTGCAAAAAATAAGTTAGAAAATGATGAGTCAGAAACTCTTTCATGAAACTCTCTCACCGATTTCTTCATTTGATTATGAGGTGCAACGGGCAATTTGGTTGAATAAAGTCTACACTATTTATTTAGCCCAAAAAATATCATATTTACCACAAATCGGAATTATCACAAACCACAATTTAAATCGGAAATCGGCAATATTATCACTGAAAAGTAAGTTTTACTTCATTGTATTTCATTTTAAAAGCGTACCATCGTTAATGCTACTTAATATTTACGATAATTTAATCATGAGTGATAATGAGTCATCATCCCCCTAAAAAATAAAATAATGAATCATCTGCCACCTAAAAAAGCGAAACAAGTAAATGCAATCAATCAACTACCGGAACACATTCACAAACCTTCCACCACAAAAGTCACAAACTCCTGTGGCGAAAACCATCGCCCCAATTAAAATGCCAGCAATCTCCAAGGGGTAATTCAGGGTAGAGGCGTAGAAAAAACCAATACCTAAACAAACACATCAAATATTGTACTGTGCACAAACAAAACTTAGGCTGGGCAAACGGAAGGCAATTTTTACAAGTCCGAACTGCCAAACTTACTGGCGGATTCGAGGACAATGATCGCCGCTCCCACGAGGCATTCCAGGAAACCGAGGATGTAGAGCAGTTTCAGCCGAGTGTAGAGGACCGTTTCCATGCCGTGCGGCAGGCCGACTGCCAGATCATCATGGTTCACCATCACGAATCTGGCCAGCGGGGAGGAGGTGAAAAAGCAGCCTGCAAGATTCAACCAATCAACCAATCAAGTCAACAGCAGTACAGTGAAGTGAGAGCAAAGTGCCGTTTTCGCTGTTTATTACCAAAAACACGTCTGAGACTTTTTCGTACAGCTCAACAGCCACTCGAAGAGTGGCTGTTAGTAGATGTGTAGCAAAGGTTCCAATATGCAAGGTTGGGAGCAACGGAAGGGAAAGACAAGTCGATCGCAAATAAATCGTCGTCCTCGCAAAGTAATCAATCAACCAATCAAGCACAGAAGCCTAGCGTTCTGTCGTCTTGGCAGCGCAGGCCAAATATTATTGAGTTCCTGGGATGAATGACGGCGGTGCCTTCTTCAACGGATGCTGAGAATGTATGACTGTGGGAGGGATTACAACAGGCAAACAATTTTCGCTCAGTCGATGAGTAGTGTCAATGACGAGGCCGGCAAATAGAAAGTTGATAATGAGAATGAAATTTAAAATGAATTGGAAAAGATGCGTCATCCAATTCAATCAAGCGGTAAAGGTAAAAGTTGTAAGCCAACCAAATTCAAAACAATGAGAAAGAACCAATACAATCCATTAATAATAACGTGTTTGTATTTAAATAAGACATTAAATAAATTTAAATCTTGGTGATTTATTAAAATAAAAAGTTATTTTATTTAAAAGAAAAGCCACATTTTCAGGATTTAAAATTTGAATTTCAAATAAAATATCCTGAAAGTTACAATCAATTTAGTGCTTTTAAATGACAATATACCTTTGTATCGACTGCTATTTGTATGATTTTAGATCAAATAAAAATATACCCTATTTAAAATCACAAGTCGCTTTCTTAGACAATGAAGAATTAGGATCTATTTTAAATGTATTTAAACAACACTACAATCCATGAATAAATCCATCCCGCTAACATTACAGTTAATGTGGGCTGGCACTCTTCTCTACGGACTGTTAAATCCCGATGCGGTTGAGGTATACACGGACTCACGCAATTTAGTTGCCTCAAATGCAGTAAACTGGTGAAATTAATAGATGTAATCGTACACGGGAGGACCAATATTCTTCCATTTAAAATGTGCAACAAAACACGGCGGTTCCACATTCTTCCCTGTTTGCCCCCGTGGCCGCAACACTTAACGAACCAAATTGGAGCCACTGCCGATGGCTGGCTATGATGTTAACCGCCTTGTATTTAGGCCAAAGTAGTTGCCTATTTTCACGCAACTATTTGAAACGTCTATTTTATTCCCCACTCTCTGCAAAAAATTGCCACTTTTTATATTCTTGCTCATAATAATTCGGGTCATGTCGTGAATCTGTTGAAGCGCAGCTTTTGTGCCCTGCACAAAATCATGGAAGAGGACATGGATGGATCGCTGATTCATTTGCCTGGGACAGATAACAACCATAACAATAACAATAATAATGTCAACGACCGTCGTTCCCACTCGACTGAGGATGCTTTCTTGGGGACGCCACATATCCAGGAGGGCGATGAGGAGCCGTTGATTGTCAGTGACGACCCCTACGTCCAGGTTTGTGTCTTCCGAATTTGGGTCACTTTGCTCTTCAGTCAGTTGATTGATCGATTGAATGTAATGCGAACCTGTGAAAACCTTGCTATTGATGCGCTCATTGATCGATTGATTGATGGCTTGTGTACGTGTGAGACCATGCCATTGAGTGTTTGACGAATTGATTGATCACTTGTAAGCGCCTCCTGCAACTCTGGTCATGCCTTTTTCTGTCTTCGTTTAATCCCTGATCTGGTGTTGTTTAGGTAGCTTGTTTTATTTTCATTAAAAGTATTAAATAAATTTAAATCCACCGGCAATAATGTGTATTTAAATAACAACTTATTTTACTTCACAGAAAAACTAATTTTGTGTACAAGAACAGCCATATTTTTGGCATTTAAAATACGATTTAAATAACATCTTATATTTTTAATTTAATGTAAAGATTTTAAATAAACATTCCCTTTTAAATATCGATTTATATTTTGTTGACTTTAGATAATAAAATTTATTATAATGGCCACCGCTTTCTAGCCTCTTAAAATGTCTTTTAATTTTATTTAAATCACACATGCACCATACTCGTATGAAAATTTGACAATTCAGGTTTTTGGTTTTTTATTTTATTGATATTTAATTTCGACTAGGTGTGTTTGAAACATAAATTAAAAAACTATCAGTTATTGCCCGATCGATGCATTTAAAACTAAATATTTTCGATTAAAATTAATTTTCACTTGCTACGTTAAATTATGTTTTATTTAACTTGCATACTACATACACCTGTTATACGATATATTGATTAAATTCTTGGTAAGAATCGGTAAGAGAAAAAATGTTTTTCGTAATTTGAGTAGCAGTATTAGTTTTTTCTCCAGGACATCGTGCCGCACTCGAAAGATCCCCGATACGCGCCCCGCGACCGCTGGAACATGGCTTTCCTCCTGATGGTGCTCATCGGGATGGGCACCTCCTACCCTTGGGCGTTCTTCGTGACCGCCACCGACTACTTCCAGTACTCATTCCGCAATGTCAGCCAACCGGACGCTTCGACTCGCTACCAGAGTCTCTTCGAGACCTCCCTCGCCATCGTCTCCACCACTTGCGGCTTCATCGGGCTGGCCTTGAGCACCGTCCTCTCCCGTTGTGTGGCCTTCCGGTATCGCGTTTACTGCGGATATGTGGTGATTGTGGTGGTATTCACAGTGACCACTGCTTTGGCGACGAGGGATACGGACGCCTGGCAGGGCGGATTCTTCGTCGTCACCATGGGCAGTGTCTTCCTGATTAATTTGGCCAACAGTATTGTCTGTGGAGGGATATTTGGGATGCAGGGATGTTTGCCGACTCAATTTACAACGGCTATGATGATTGGTACGAACAAGCAGGCAGACAGGCAGACATGCAGACATACAGACAGTCATGTAGGCGGACAGTATAGTGAAATCGTCTAGTGCCTTTTTTATGACTGTATATCTCCCTGTAGGACAGCCTTTGGCGGGAGTTGTGGCCGTCTTGGCGGAAGTGTTGTCCATCCTCAGCGGCGACGGCTCCCCGTCAGCCGTTCGAAATGAAGCAACCGGTTATTTCGGTTCGGCTATTGCCGCCACCATTCTCTGCGTGTTTGCCTTCACCTACTTCCAGCGTCTTCCGCTCGCAAAGTATTACCTTGGCAGCGTATCGGGAAAGACTGACGTCGGCCGCATCGAGAATCTTGACCGGGTAAGTCCGTTTGTACAAAGCCAACTAGAATATTTTTGCACACCCACATTGACTTTGGCAGTTTTCGAGAATCTATTCTTACCACTGACGCATGCATTCTTCTTCTTTGTACAATAGAGTCTGGGATCTTCCGACAGCGCATCCTATCCGATCGTTCAGAAAGTGCCTTTCCCCACAAAATTAGTCCTGCGACGGACTTGGAAAACTGGTCTCGCTCTCATCCTCAATTTTTTCGTCACCATGGCTGTTTACCCAGCCATCGCTGCAGGTCTATCTCTATGCTGGCCTGCTGGCCTGCTGGTCTGCCTGAATGTTTGCCTACGTGTCTGCGTGTTTGAATATGTGTCTGTTTGTCTGTCTGTCTGCCTGCCTGCTTGCTTGGCTGTATGGGTCTGTTTGTCGTCCATTCGTCTGCTTACCTCTGTATCTGTGTTTCGTTTTCTATATCTTTGTTGCATGTCTGGCTGTCTGTTTGACTGTATGTCTGTCTTTCTGTTTGTCTGTCTGTCTGTCTGTCTGTCTGTCTGTATTTCCCTACTTCTGTCTACACGCGTGACCACAAAATAGGCTAGCCGAGTCAAGCCATTGAGCTCGTCCAGTGCGCGCTAACCGAGATAAATGGCTTGACTCGGGTAGCACTATCTTGTGACCACGTGTGTATCTCTCCATCTATCTGCTTATCTGGCTGTCTATTTGTCTCTCTGATTTGTATGTCTATCTATCTGGCGTCTTGTCTGTCTGTCTCTTTTTCTGTCTATCTGTACGCCTTATGTCTGTCTATCTGTCTGTTTGTGTCTAGTAGGACCATTTTGTGTCACAACACATAATGATCAGCGACTAAAACTCTTGACTGTCCTTCCAGCCGTCCGCTCTGTAAACGCATCCAACGGATCAATCTTCACCAATGAGCTCTTTCTTCCCTTGACCTGCTTCCTCATCATGAATGTCGGCGACTTCATCGGCCGCTGGACTTTCGGCTTCCTCCTCTATCCACGGGCCGAACAGGACATTCTCACACTGGTCCTGAGCATTATGCGCTTTGCTCTAATCCCGCTGCTGATGCTGTGCAACGCACAGCCGCGGAAACTGTTACCAGTCTTCTTCGGCGACGTGATCTACGTCCTACTGATCACGATCCTGGCCTTCACCAATGGGTACCTCGGCAATTTGGGCATAATGTATGGACCGAAACTCGTGCCGGTTACGGCGGCGGAAACGACAGGTACCCTCATGGGATTGTATCTGAATGCGGGTTTGTGGTTGGGTAGTATTCTTTCCTTTGCCTTGGTCTATTTTCTGTGATATTTTTTCGTGATAAGCAATAGAAACCGT
>LRSR01000994.1:0-21239 GCA_001579985.1 Hypsibius dujardini
ACCGAAGTGACCAATGGTGCCGCATCAGGTCCGCGTGGAAAATTCCCCAACATGGAGATGAGATCAAGCGCTGACTGGATTTTGTACTCTTCTGCGAGCAGACGAATCTCTTTGGCAATAATGTGCAGGAGCGCCTTTTGATGACGTAGAAATTTGAATGTTCCCGAATCACCTGAAACACGTGTTTGCGAGAAAATCAGAGTGCGATCCCATCACGCACAGCTAACATTAAAAAATATGCCCGTTAGACATTAAAAATTAAGTACCCGGCACGACCAGGGGCACTTGCTCAACCATGCCTCGGACCGTGAGATCACCAGTCCAAGTACTCCGAATAAAATCCAGTATCACTCTCCCAGTTTTCTGGTGTTGACATAAGTTGTCCAGAATATCCAGAGCCAATTCGGTCGTCGTGGGTAAGATTTCATAAAGGCTCTTCCCTGGCTCGACGAGTTCCAGTAGCCGGCCGAGAGACGACGAACCGGCCTCAGGACCTGTAAAATGATTTTAAAGCTCAAAGTTAACCAACTGATTCGGTACACCTTGACGTGATCCGTAAACAGGAACGGTACACCCTGACGTGATCCGTAAACAGGAACGGTACACCCTGACGTGATCCGTAAACAGGAACGTGTTATTACCTAACGCGGGTTCCACGTAGCCATTCCGGACCGGAAAGCCGAGCAGAACGTGAGCCATGTTAGGAAAACTGCACTGCTTCAGGTTGCCGAGAAGAACCCTTAAAGTCTGTTGCAGTAGTTTCATTGATTCTGAAATTAAAAGCATCAGCTAGTGCCATTTCACCTCACGAAAGGTCCAAGACACTGTACTGTTCAGCTTATACACACGTGGCAAAAACCTCAGGCCGACCGAATTAAAGCCAACTTTTTACCGGCGCCCAGCAAAATGGGGTGGTCGGAGTTTGAGCCATTTTGACCAATGCGTGCAGCTGTTTTTTTTACCACAGCTGACCACGCAGTCTTTGCTGAGTCGATTGATTGATTGATTCGCAATTCAGTGTTAAATCAATGAATCAAGCGATGTGAGAAACAGCTGCACGCATTGACCAAAATTGGCTTAAACTTCGACCACCCCATTTTGCTGGGCGCCGGTAAAAATTTGGCTTTAATTAGGTCGGCCTGAGGTTTTTGCCACATTTATGTGTAGTGCACCACGTACCGCTCGTTTCGAAGCTTTGATTAGCGTCCGGCTCTTGCATCGGATCAACTTGCATGCAATCGTAGAAGCTGCTGGAAACTTCACGGCACAACGCCTGCAAAACACAATGCCAAATGTAAAACTGTATACATGTGAAGTCCACGAGCTACATACTTCATCGAAGTAAAGCAGCGTAATCCAGTCTCGCTGGTCGTCGACTCGCCGGGTTACAAAGTCGGTTATTTCCATGGCGTTTTGGGCGATGGGCAGCCGAGTAGTTCTGAATTTCAAAATACTGCAAGCAAATCAATATCGGGATTTGTTAAGACTTAATGACCAATTTACTAGCAACAGAGACAGAAAGCACTCCACATTCGGTGGATAGATCCATCGGGAAAAGAAATGAATCTGGCTAAAAACTCGACTTGTCATACCGCATGAAAACGAAGAGGAGGTCCTTTCGCCCAGTACGAGCGTTGACTTTTTGGGCAATCAAGGCATCCAAGCTGGTCGCTTCTGCATTCCGATCGTTTTGGTGCAGGATCTTTAGGAACTCATCGTGTCGGCAGATAACGCATTTGAAGATCGACAAAATGCATTGAACCACGTCCTCTAATCGTTGCCGCACTGTCACAAGGAGAGAGAAAAACTCCAATAACGACAGCTCATTAATGTTTCCGAATTCCGATGGACAACAGGCTCACCGATATCGCCGTGCTTTTTTCCGAGTTCTTCTATGCTGACCGTCAACCAGTTGGTCAACTAAAATGATGGAACCCATAAGAGTGGACAAGTAAGCAAACACTGCCGACCACGAAGGCTCACCTTATCGAAGAATTCACGTCCTTCAAGAACTCGTTGACGTAAAACGTAACCGGGATGAGAAGTCATGGCGGGTACGAAAATGAGGCTCATGTCGTTTAGCGATTTAAGGCTTTTCTCGAAAAGCGTCAGACAGGCAATGAGAACATCGAGCTGCAGAAAAAGGAGAGTCAGTCCCGCCAAAATGCCGCCTTGGCAGAATACGAAAAAACATACATGCTCCTGTGGCGTAGAGAAGCTTCTCAAGTCAGCTTTCAGGAAGACCGCTTCGTAAACATAATTGGTGAAATCCTGGAACTGCTGCAGTATCTCCGGAGCTGCGGAGAAATAGATGGGCCACGGTTACGCACATAGCAGCAAACCGCTAGAAAAAATGAATACCCATAGATTGGGACGTCACTCCCTCGAATATCCGGCTGATCAGCAGAATAATCGCCTTCGTCACTGGATACTCGCGGAATTTCACTTCCACATCCTCCATTTCTTGCTGAAAGATTAAATGAGCAAATAGACAACGGTATACTCAAAACATGTCTCATCCCCTGTAGCGAACCTTCAGTCCCTGCATTGGTCCGGTCACAGTTAATGTTTCCAACTATAAACGTACACGGACTGGTTAGCAGAGGAACCAATTTGAAGAAGTAGCCGACTAGAACATTACTATATGCCCCATATACTGCCAGATGGCGACCGCGGTACCGACAGACGATTGAGACGGCTTGGCGAATGCAGCAAGAGTTCGCAAGACCGTGGCTTTCATTGTGGTCGGAATGGCACAGCTGACCAGCACAACCAATAACTGCAGAGGATGGTCCAGTTCGGGATTGTTTGCGATTTGGACGCGAGCATGTTCGTCCTACAGGAGTCAGCGACAGCGAAGGAAGGCAAACAAAGTAAAAGCAAAGAGGAAAACAAGCAAGGTGCTGCAAGTGCCTTACGTATTCCGCGATTTTGCCGACAATTTCAATCAGCGCGTCGAAGGTGTCAAAATCGGCAGGAGTGCATTCTTCCGGTTCGGAGGCGGGTCGCATCCTCCAGCCATGACTGCTACCTGATCCCCTGTTTAGCTTCTCGTGAAAGCCCGCCAAAGCCCGGAAAAAGTTGTCGTAGCTTAAAAGTCCTAGACAAACAGACAAGAGCGTCAAAACAGGGGATCTAAGCAAGCTGCATCTCTGAGAGTGTATACAAAAATATAACGAATGTGGCATTCATAACAATCAGCGAATCATTCTATCAGAGCGATATTTTCTAGTCAGTCCATATTGTTCAGCCAATCGTTGAATCAATTGCATAAGGCGAAACCAAACGAGTCAATCAATCGATCAAACCCACGTCCTCTACCGCCGTTTAACGTAATGGACACCAGTACATAATTTCCAACCCCGAGAGCTACGCGAATATCCTACAAATCAAATAAATTTCTAAAATCTGCGAGTGATTCGATTGACTAAAGGACGCAAAGCTATCTTATTAAGGCACCATTATTTCACACAACAAAGAATAATGAAGCAAGGCAATCAATAAATCATTCGTAGCCGCTGCGGCCAGTCTATCGATTTGTGACACCCCGCAAAATATGAATCTCCGTAACAACATCCATTTAAACAAAACCGCCAAATATTGTTCAAAAGGGCAAAACAATGTCTACATACTGGAACGGCGAGATCGGAGGTAGTTATTAACAACTTTGGCGAGATTCTCGTTGTTGATAGATTGAGCCACTTGACGGAGCGTCTCGGTGATAGCCGAAGTTTCAGGCTGCTGCTCCTCTCCCACACGGCGCAGCAACCGCAACAGCGTATCCTGTCAATTTACAATCGCGAAATGTTAACATCAATGTTATTGTACTTCCGGGATAGGGATTGAGAAGAGTCTCACTGCTTGTGGATCATCCGAAGAGAGCCGGTCGGACGGGCTCAAGCGACGGTTTCTGGAATCCTGGCGCAAAATTCCAGAAGGCCGCGCCATTACTCCTTTACCAATCCAAACTAGAGCTCAACGTTAGACACCAAAACCTCAGTAAAATATGAATTGGAGAAGAACTACGGAAGAGAAATGGAGAAAATAAAACTTTCGATACTGTTGCTGCAGCAAAACTTATAAAAAAAAAAAAGCTCAGGGAAGCAGTTGGTGTGCCAGGGTGGTTGTAAAAATTACGTAAAGGTGTGGAGCAGGAATTTTTGGCAAACTTTCAACTTTGACAAAATGACACTTCTCAAAAAAATTTTAAAAATCTATTGATAAAATTTATCGATTGGTTGAAAAAGAAATTTTGGGGTCTCGGCAAAAGGGGGCAGAAGGTCCTAAAAGGGGGACAAGCCGGTCTGTACCACTTAGGGGGGGGGGCCTTTTCTGGTTGGCACACCACTGTGGGGGGAAGCACTGATTGTTCGCAGTTTTAGACATGAACGTTCGCCTGTGGCCGTTATAACAATTTCTGTTCGCTTATTACGTTACCCTCAGAATTGTTTAGTGGAAACTGTTTGCTATATTGTGATGTGTTCATGCGATTGTCATCCATGCCGGCAGGCTTTTGCACGCAAGCTAAAAATGAAATTAACAAAATTAATCATTCGTTTTCCGATTACGTTTCGAATTTTTCTTTTTTCTGGAAAAGTTTTCCTTCAGACTTGCATCGCAAATCTAAGCCTCTGCTCGAAGTGGGGTATTTTTTGCGGCGGCTTTGTGTGTGAGCAAGTGAAAGTCGACGCCAAGCCATCAATTTTCTTCTTTTGGCCATTCTGATTTTGTGGCGTCGTTGCGTTTTATCCAAAGATCCCAAGAAGGTTGGGAAAGCTCAATAATATGGCGGCTATGAACGCTGTGCCCTCTCGATCGCCCTCCCAACGGCGTTCGCGATCCAGCAACAGTCGTGTTCAGGAACAAGAAGAGCCGCTACGAGTGAAGAATTTTGTGGGAGCTGCTCTTCCTTCGGAGGAATATCTGCGTTGGTTTCAGAGTAAAGTCAAGTACGACCAACTGCTACGATTCCATGCGCTCTTGACGGCTCGGGTGGCTCAGTTGACGCCAAAAGTGGGGAAAACTGATTGGTATGGTTCGTAGAAATACGTTCAGTAAGCGACTCGTTGATTGATTAATCGATTATGAATCTATTTCTTGATAGCGTCATGGGTTCTTTGTGAATCCCTATTCGATTGATTGAATGATTGCTTGTGCCAGTTAAGTTGATATATTCCAATCGCGTTCAAAAAAGTCCACTAGTAAAAAAAGAGTACCTTAATTCTCAGGTTTATTAGTTTTGATTGGTTCGTGTATGTGTTACCAAATAATCTAGCAACACTAGAAATATCCAACGTTTTGTCAAGTTCATGGCGAAGCAATTTCGGCAATGGATCGATCAATCGATTGCCTCTAATCGGAAGAAGGAAAATAACTGTTCTTCTCTACCTTTAACACGATACTAGTACATTCGAGATATGCCTTTCCATTCAGGGTGAAGATTTGCGCAGAAGTCAAGGAGGGATTCGACAAGTTACCGGAAGGCCATCCCTTATTGATCATGTTGGAAAAAAGTGGGGATGTACGTCCGGTGATGTTTTCTTCCATTCAATTGTCAGGGTGGTCAGTGTCAATTGACCTGTTTTTTTGTCAGAATCTGCGACAGTTGTATGACGAACTAAAGGTGTCAGCAGCGTAAGTGCAGGCGGCTGTAGTGGTGATGGCTTCTCCATTCTGCCGGCCCATTTGTGATTTCATAATTTCATTATACAGGAAGGAAGCTGATGCCTTGCTTGCTCATCGGACCTTCAATAAAGCCACCTTTATGAAGCGTCTGGCGATCGCATGTGACCTCCGTTCTCGAAAATGGCAGATGCTAGAGGAAACAGATGGCGGACGCATTGAGCTGAATAAGTACGCGTAGACCGTTGGGCAGAAAAATCGGAACGCTCTATTTGTCAAAAGGCAATTTATTACCACAAGGCTGCAGGCTATACAAAGAAAGTGCTCTGACTTGAGGCGGAAATAGTTCGCCACAAGATTACACTGCGCATTTGCGCAACAAAGATTGCACATGTGGTCTTGTGGCCACCTATTTCCGCCTCGGATCAAAGCAGCCTGCAGCCTTGTGGTAACAAATTGCCTCTTGACTAATCGAACGTCCCGATTTTCTGACCAAAGGTGTGCGATCGAGCACGCCATCCATTCTCTTCTTTCTTTAAACATAATTTCCTATTTTTCCCACATGATTTAGATTCCGACTGGCCTTTAAAGAAGCTGAAACGAGGGCAATGCAGAAGAGCAGCGAAAATTGCGGCCAGCCATCGGTCGATCTGGATGCTATGGTTGCAGAATGCACGCAGTATCTCGTGAAATACATCCAGTAAATCGAACCGGGGTTCTTTATTATTCGACTGACTGAACCAAAAACTGTCCTATCACCGCTTGTTTGGTTCATCTTCTGCTACGTTCTGTGTCTGTATTTCCTATACCTTTATTGGTCTGTCTTAATCAGATAATTTATTTCCATCAGGGATAACAAACATATCAGCTATCCGGATGTTGCCAAGGCTTATGTCAAGGATCTCCGCGCAGCTTACCGGAAGTTCCACTATGATTTTCCGCTTGGTGAGGATATGGTCACCATTCTGACTGCTCCTGTTCCTACGCCCCCGGCCGCGCCGGAGTCACCGTTGGACGATCAGGAAGCCCAAGATGAGCCTCTGTTTGAGAGCGGAGACTTCCACAGTTCGGACGTGGAGATGACGCCTTCAAAACCTGAGCCGGTGAGCTTTGAAGTTTGCATTAATCATGCAGAATTGCGGCAATTGATAAACTTTTTGTCTCAGACGGCTAACGGTGAAGGAGAAGCCGTTGATTCTTCGGAGAGCGCAGCTGATGCCCTGGCTGAGGAGCCCATGATGGTCGACGAAATGTCCTCTACTGTTGCTGAGAAGGAACAAATGGTGGTCGAAAAAGAACCGACAACTGATACATCGACAGCTGTGCAGGTACGGGGAGAACTTCATGAACTTGTATTTGCTTGCACTGGATATCCGCTGTTTTCTGTAGGAAAGGGAGAAGTTCGTGCCGATGAATAATTCACCATCCATGAGGCTTATTCCTACCGTCAGTGAAGAAGTCCGACCTGTTCCTGGACCGTCAAATGACGTTACCTCCATCCTGCTGCCTGATGCTGTTCCGGAAGAAATACCTCTGGCAGAAAAGTCTAACCAGGGCGAGCCGTTCACACTTTCGCCGCCGCCGGAAAGTTCGCAAGTGCAGGAAGGCTCGAAACGACCATACCAAGTTGCCGCAGAACCATTGCCGGAAATGGATGCAGAGCCAGTCGCATCTCAGATGAAAGCAGTCAAGTCGACATTAGGGAAGACAACAAAAACGACTTTGAAAATGCCAACATCCCCGGCTATTTTAGGCCCAGCCACTCTGAGCAAGAACGGGGCGGGAAAGAAAAAACCGACTGTTCATGTTCCGCTGCAAGTACACAAAAAACAGAAAACCGATTTATCGCTTGATGTGGCGGTTACTTCGAGTGCGGAAGTTAATCCCCCAGCGAAGGTTCCGTCGGTGGAGCTCGCTACTGAGCCAATTGCTGAGAAGTACGAGTAATATCAACTTTGCGTTCTAATAAATTAATGGGAACGTTGCAACGCTCTCTCTCTCTCTCAAGGTTGGAATCTATTCCGGAAGTGAAGACCGTCGAACACATGGATGTGTCCGTACAATCTCCAAACATGGACCTGGCAGAGGAACTTTTGGCTTCAAGGTTAGCTACTACTTAACCGCACATGGAGGAAAAGTTGATAACATTTTTGGTGTCCCTGTTCTCAGAAAATTGGCAGGATACGGTTTGCTTACATATTTGCGGGCTTTCACGGCTTATGCTAATCAAGTGCAACCGGCCGAGTAAGTTTGTAAGATATGATTGACACTGACAGCCTTTGAGATTTGTGCAAATAAAGGTTTTTATCTTCCATTACAGATTGTTGGATTACGAGCCGCTTAAGCTACCCGTAAAGTCATCAGACTTCTCCAAGAACGTCATCAAGTGAGTTGCCCTAACGTGCATTTCTTTTGCTTTTCATGGGAAAACGTTTGCTTGTGTACAGCTCGGAGAGCGTTGTCGGTTTGACGGACAAGCTATCCCGTGCACAATGCAACGTGACGGACGCCTCCCCGAAATACCCTCTCCTCGGATTGAACTTTCTTGCGTGTAAAGCCAACGCTCCCGAAATGGCCAAGAAATCGTTGGCGATCAATCTTATTGGCCGCCCTTTGTTGAAAAAGGTACTCCATCTCGAGATATTAATTTGAGCACATTTCTCTTAAAATTTATGTACGCCGATAATAATATACGACTTCCTTGCTCTTTATTAGGACGTTGAAGGCGATTCGTCCCTGTCCGACGCTTCGGTCCTTGCCGCCAAACGAAACCGCCTGCTAGGACAAATCCAGTCAACTCGAAAGCTGCGGTCGCAAACTCAGAGTCCCGATCCGGGGGAGTTGAACGTGCGAGGAGATTCCCTCAAGTTCCCGAAGCCACGGGCATCTATGAAGACCCCAGGCAAACCGTTGAAACAGCCTGCTCAACCATCAGACCCTACCACGCCGCCTGCAAATCTCCGCTCGAGGCCGAGCAGAACGCTAACCCAACCGCCGTCTACCCTTGTCAAAAGCACCAGTAAGAAGTAATTTCTTGTTCCAGCCCTCGGAGAGTGACAGAATCTTATTATCGCAACTCGTTTTCGGACTGGACTTTGCTTTCTTGTCGGTATTCTACAAGGGATGCGGCGACTTTTCTTTTAGCGGTAACTTCTTTTGTTAATTCTCTCTCGAGGCTGGAGTTTTTGTACGGTACTACAGTACGATGGATTAAAAGTATTTGTTCGGATATTTCGTGCTTCGCTGGAAATCTAACCGAATTTCAGACGCATCTGTTACTAGCCGAATTTATCCGCGATAATTAACTCAAGGATTCAGTTTGTGGCGGAAGTCGTAAAACGGATGAGTAGCAGTTGTCTTGTCACCACCGTCAGCCAATTCAACAGAAACTGATTGGGAAGCGCTACCAATTTTGTATTGAAGTAATTAACGTATATTATCAAAGATAACAGTACCGGTACTCTGTACTACATGTGCTAGTACAGTATTAGATTAGTTTTATTATTCTCTCTCTTTCTCTACAGGGTAGCGATGCTTGCGCATCTAATATTAAGCGAAATTCTCCACATCAAAAAGGCACAATTCGCCTTTTTACACTGAGAAACAGTCACGTAAAACAGACTTTCTTAGAGTTTCACTACAACAAATAAACTTTCACGGTCTATATCAGTCCACTGAGAAAACGAGCGGTTGCGCAGAGAATTTTTACAGTAATCGGCCAGATCAACAGTCAACAAATCTTTGGACAAGAGAAAGGAATTTAAATCTTCACGGCAGTGACTATAACATGGACACTCGAAAAAACAATGATCCTCGTCCTCCAGACTGTCACAGTGAAGGCATTTTCCGTCCTCCCGGCGGACAAGAACCTTCCCCCATCTTCCTGTCTCCACGGCGAGATGGTGTCCACTTGAGAGAGCCCGAGTGAGGGGAATGAGTAGGTGGCGCGGTAAGAGGTCTAGGAACTGTGCTCGGACTATCGGACGTGGAAAAATGTGAAAAAGAAACTGAAGTGTTGAACACATGAATAATGATGCATCAATGCAAGGATCAATTACAGACGCAATTGAGCAAGTGCGGAAGAATGATCGATTTATTGATTGATGCAGACGATTATCTTCACGACTACTGCAAAAATGACAGAGACAGATAGGAGTAGGGATTGGGACTACGGAGCAAAGAAACGAGAACTTCTTTACGTGGCTACACTTGAATGGCGCCGAACAAACAGAAACTCGAGAAATGGCGCCGAACAAACAGAAACTCGAGAAATAAAACCTGACCAGAGAGCGCACTCCACCAGCCGTTGATTGATGGATTGGCAGTATCAGTCAACTCATTTCTTCGTAAAGAGATCTACAAAAGCAATAAAAGTACCACTCTGGATAAAAAATTATTCGGCAGCCACGAAAGGGTTGTTGATCGGTTCCATCCCCTCGGGACACAGCATGACGATGGACGGGCCTCGGCATACGACCAATCCCAGTGCGCGTTTCTCCTCCGCCGCTTTCACTGGCTCATCCGAATCCCCTGCGAAATACATCCATTAAATGCAATCCCCATTCAGAACTCCCTCTAAACATGCCCATGTCCACCACCAGCTTACCTCGACCTTGCTCGCTAGTGTCATCCAGCACCAAATTGAGGAGAGCATCGTATCCCTTAAGGACGCCGCTGGCTTCCCGGCCTCCGACGAATTTGACGTGGATCACCTTATCCAAGTACCGGCCCAGATCGAACAGCGTTTCCTTAGTCTTTTTGCGGTCCTGATTGTCGCCGCCCCGGTTGTCGGCGCCACGCTGACCGCCACCATGCCCGGACGACTGTGTCTGTAGAACAAAGAGAACATCAATTGAACTCCAGCGATTGATTGGTCGATCGAATGATCCGATGGACTACACACTGCAGACCACACCGTGGGCAGGTATGATTGATTACTTGAATGATCAAACGTAGCAGTTGTCGGCTTACCTGACCCTGACCGCTCGACATTTCGACTCAAGTGCAGTCGCCCGAAAAAAAGAGAGCCTCAAAATGGACAACCTCTTGTAGTTGTATGGATGAGAAATGATAGGAGTTTGGGATCAACAGGAGCCAGGAAGTACGTTTCGGAAACGCAGAGGAGAAAGAATAAGAATGAAGATTACTGTAATAAGTACCAGATCAAGTTGTTTCAGCTTTGGTTCCAATGGTTCGGCATGTTCAGAGAGCTCACTCTGACATGTTGCTTAGTCCTTCTTTGTAGTTGGACGAAATGTTCCGTAATGACACTGCGATTTCATTTTTAGATATCACGTTTGTTATTTTCTGGACACATGTTCTTAAATTAATTGATTCTGTTCTGTTTTTTGTTCGTCATTTATTTGTTTTTGCGATCTGATGATTTGATCTGTCAGAGATTTGTGTTCCTTTGGCTGTGGCCAGCATGGAGGGACTTCATTCTGGACCTGGCTATCCACTGTGATCCGGCTGTGCAAATGGAATTTGGAGTGGTGTCATCTCCACTAGTGTCGGGGCAGTTTATCATCTACGATGAAAGGAAAGGAGGGGTTGCTGGTGTTATGGCTGCAGGTAATCTTCCTTCCTCTTTTCGTCCCCTTTTATAAATGGTTTAGTTGGTTTAAAGTTAAACGGCTTTCATCCTCTGTGGGCTTGGCTGCATTTCACAGATGGCAAATTCCGTCGAATTAATTCGAGCGAACTACCCCGGAATAGATTGCAGCAGATGGGAACGGATTACGTTTCTGCATTTGCAAACATTTTTGGTGCTGGTACGCTCATATATTCAATTGATTGCTTGATCCATTAGAGTTGCTTGAAAATTCTTGTAATAAATCATAACGGGTACTCGTTTGGTTGATTGATCTCTTGATTGATTCAAGGATGTATTCATAAACTCGTTGGAAGTAAGTTCATTGGAGGTTTAGCAATCTCAGCTTACATCCCATATATTTGCTCTGACGCAGTTTCCGCTGGAGGTCCGAAGAAAAAGCCAGGCTTATCGGGTCCATCGTCTGTGCGCACTGAACCGACCGGTATGGCTTTTGTGTGTGAAAATATCGCCTTGCCCGACCTTGAAACGCTAAGTCCCAAAAAACTGCCATGTCTTTTGCATTCGAGGCTCGACCTCGGAAGTCGTTCCGTTGCAGCCGGTTGCTTCAAAAATGCCGAAGCGCAAACCTAGACTCGTAAGGCGAAAACTCTTCGGCTACCAGGACGATGAGCCCTATTATGGAATGGGCGGATCCCGCAAATCAAGTTAGAATTCCTTGCGATATCTTTTCACTTGCGTCGGCGCGGTTTATAATTTGCAGAATCATTAATTACGCACCATTTTCGTGCAGAAGCAGAATCTCACGTACCGGTGCGGCAATCCCAGCGAAGGATCAATACGGAGCTTCTACACAATGCCGTTCTCGACGGTTTGCACTTCCATCATCGCTCGTTCTGCTAATTGACGTTTTTGTATTTAATCTTTTTCGCCGTAGACAATCTCGGTGTGGGAATTGATGATGATGCCAATCAGCGCCGCTCTTGTGAGTCCATTAAGCCCCGTTTTACAATCAAATCGAGCTGCCGCCGATGATCATTGATCAATGTGTGCGCTCACCTGCCTTTTTCTTATCTTGTTGTGGACTGCTGTACCTTGTCTTTACGACTAGGATTCCTCCTGACCATGTCCCTGTATCCTGTGCGCAGTGCTTTTGGCCCAAGTGTTATACTAGTATATTTTCTGTTCTCATCTTCTTTGGTAGGGCACAAGCCAAGGGTTTATGAGAAGCTCATCCGACAGCATCGTTACGATCACCGAAAACTGATGTTTCAAGTCCAGCAAACCACCGGTCATCGAGAATGGCTGCCAGCTGAAGCAGTGGATGGTGCTTTAATTTGCATCTACAGAGATCTCCTGCATTTGGCACCGGGCGCCGACTTTGAGCAGCCTGTGGAAAAACCTCGTCGCCGCCATCGAAAACACCGACCGCTTGAGGAATTGTCCATCGTCCGACCTGCTTCTCACCCTACAGAAGCCGTTATGGGTAGCAGTGGATCCGCATCCGTATCTTCTCCTGCAGAACTAGGTGTGAAGCGTAAGCTGGAATGACTTTTGGTTTGAACGAAGAGCTTGTTTCTTTCTTACTATTTCTTGCTAGTACAGTAGTTCATTTTATTTTCAGACCCAGCTCGGCAATTGTGGCTGGACGTTTTGACGCAGGATTCGCTGCTGTGATGTAAAATAACGCCGACATCAGATGCTCACGTTTCCGCAATCTCATTTTTGAAGGCATCCCAGGTCGCCCGCACTTTCTGCTGGATGCAATTGATCTTTTCCCTTTCCTTTCTCAAAAGTTTTCTTTTGTTTGAACGCTGAGTATCAACATACTGCAGTAGTTACATTTACAGTAATCTATTGGTCTGTTGTTTGATACTTGCTAGTCGTTCGCATGCACAATGAGCAATGGATGTTTCCACGTGATGCCATTCAAATCCAAAGATGTAGGGTACGATACTGGTGTGTGTGTTGCTTATCTGCCTACTGATAAATCACAGTATACTTTAATAATTGCAATGTAAATTGGTTTTGGTGGATCGCGGAGGGACATTCACCGCTGCCCTGTCAGAGCGACAGACTGACAATGCTGCAAAAACGTAACATGGGCGTGGCTTAATAAGTGACGTCAGTGACGTGGCGGTGTTCGCTGTGCCAGTTTTCTAGTTTTGTTGTCGTTTTACTCTTTTCATCGACATATTTCCTCCTCTACATCACCTCGATCGCTGTTCCCCGCGGTCTCTAGCAAATTTTTTCCTTGTATTCCGTGGATTGAAAATGGGATCGAAAGTGACATTCAAAATCACCTTGACGTCGGACCCCAAACTTCCCTTTAAAGTGTTGAGTGTACCGGAAGAAACGCCATTCACTGGTACGTTGCTACAGTTCAGTGCGATTCTAACGCTGCAGAATGGCACGGTCTAAGAAGCACCAACCATAACTTTCCTCAAATATCCACCAGCCATAACTTTCGTCAAACATTCACCATTTACTTTGACAGCTGTTGTTAAATTCGCCGCGGAAGAGTTCAAGGTGGCTCCGGCAACCAGCGCCGTCATCACCAACGACGGAATCGGAATCAATCCAGCCCAGAGCGCCGGAAATGTTTTCCTCAAACACGGTTCGGAGCTCCGTTTAATTCCTCGCGATCGTGTGGGCTCTTCCACGTCTCGTTTAATTCCTCGCGATCGGGTGGGCTCTTCCAGGTCTTAACATTCTCGATTATTTTACTGCGATATTTTTCTGTCGTGCGAACACCGTAGCTTTATCACTGCTACGGAAAACTCATGCTACCCAGAGTTCATTTGGCTTATTTCCAAGAGACCTTTTGAAATGTGAGAAAAATCCTACAATAGTAGGAGGGCGCGTAACGAAATCAGTAAAGCTAGGAATGAGATGAAATCCATTGCTTCTGCTTTGAGATGCAGTTTAATTACAACCCATTTGCGTCATATGGAGATTTTCAGCATACAGATGTCAAATTTCCGGCTCCATGTCAAATTTCCGGCTCTATGTCACTCAGATCCAACGAAGAATCGGATTCCGGGCTGTTTGACCGATCCGCGGGAATAACATCATCTATACCTGCTTTCTCCGGTTCTTCCATGGACTTGAGCAGCTCCTTGACATATTCCTGCTCGTGCTGCAGCAAGAAACAACATCGGTCTTAATCTATCCACTGTCCGAAAAATGGAGAAAGCTATTACCTTCAGAAATCGCATTTCTTCGGTTAATTCCTTTTGCAAGCGCTCCATGGTTTCCCTTTCCGTGTGAAGTTTCTGAAGTTCCATAACAGAACGGTCCGTCGGTCTGTCTTCCGAATTGGTGGTAGAAGTCGCCATTCCTTCGCCGCTGCCTGAAATTTTGATGCCAACCTAATTCTAGTTTACAAAAAAACAATGAATGGCCAAAAATATAAATCAGTCACTACTAGTACGCGTATTGGATCCGATCGGATAAACGCCATCAGCTGTCTTCCCCGGGAGGGCGCACCCCCTGATTGGACCCCTGGGGGTCAGCTGTCTTCCCCGGGAGGGCGCACCCCCTGATTGGACCCCTGGGGGGTCAGCCGTGAATATCATTTTCCAGATGAGTAAAATATTGAACAATAAAAAATGAGTGGCAGATTTCTCACGGCATGCGCAGTTGTTGGTGGTAGTGTAGCGGCAACTTTATTATACAAAGAAGTCATCCAAGGATGTCGCTTCGATAAGATCGAAAATTTGGAAGGCAAAGTTGCTGTCATTACCGGTAAGGAAAGTTTTGCCCAATCAAGCAATCAGCAGTTCTGCTTTGAACATAATTAAGCAATTGTCAGGCAATCAACAAATAAATCACTCGACCAACGTCCTGTGACCGGTGTAATTGTTTATTGATTGCGTTGGTTCTCTTTTAGGCGCCAATACTGGAATTGGTAAGGAGACAGCCAAAGAGTTTGCCAAGCGTGGCGCGAAAGTCATTCTGGCTTGCCGAGATTTGGAACGATGCAAGGCAGCCAGAAAAGAGATCTTTCTAGCTGCACGCATGTTTGGAGCAAAAGATCCGCGAACGAGGAAACGGAAGCCGGCCGTGGTTTGCGAATTACTCGACTTGGCATCGTTTGACTCCATTCGGGCATTTGTGCAACGGATGGAGAAGGAGGATCGGCTGGATTATTTGATAAACAACGCCGGAACAATGAGAGATCCAACACGCGTATTGACCAAGGTGAATTTTTGGTGTTCTGCTTGCCATTGAAAGGAGTCTGTTGAATATAAAACTTAAATAAAGCTTAGCAAGTGCTTAAGCCTGAGGCATAATCGATAAGTCTGCTGTGATAGATTCCAAATCCAACTGGCAATCGGTGCGACGGGTCGCCGACACTTGCTGGTATGTTTTGTTAGACTGATTGATTGGTTGATTGATGGATTTGTGGATTGATTGGTTGATTGTTCAGTTGATTGATTGATTGATTGATTGGTTAATTGGTTAATTGATTGATTAATTGATTGATTGATTGATGGATGGATTGGGATGATGGATTGGAATGGTACGGTACTGATTGATTCGGACATGAAGTGCATTTTATTTTTACTTCTGGTGTTTCCAGGACGGGTTGGAAAAACAAATGGGCGTGAACCACTTCGGTCACTTTCTTCTCACAAATCTCCTTCTGGCGAAGCTTCAAAAGTCTTCCCCCAGCCGTATCGTAGTACTGTCCAGCACGGCCCACCAACGGGGAGATCTCGACTTTAGCAACTTAAATTGGGATCACGATTACGACCCCGGTAACGCCTATAACGCCAGTAAACTTGCAAACCTTTTGTTCGTCCAGGAGCTGGCGAACAAACTGCAAGGTTCTGCGGTAACGGTCAACGCAGTGCACCCGGGCTTGGTTTACACGGATCTCTTCCGCCATCTGCCGGCAGCTGACTCGGTGACGCGATTCATCCTCGGACCATTCATGTGGATGTTTTTCAAGTCACCCCGTGCGGGTGCACAAACGACAATTTATGTGGCTTTGAGTGAGGATTTGGAGGGTGTCTCTGGCAAATACTTTAGCAATTGTACAGAGACAGCGCCCGCTGATAAAGCTCTAGACCGTCAACTTGCTCAACGACTCTGGACTGTTAGTGAAAAGTGGACCCGATTGAATTCTTGATTTTATTTCAGTTTTATTCATTGGGTATGTGAGTTTCAATAAGTGTGTGACAGAATCAAAATTCGGGTGAAAATCTAAAAACAGCATTCCAAGGCAAAAGTGAAGCAGTAAGAAACGGTCGTCCGTCCAAGAAAACATGCTAGGAAAAGGAAATTTATTCATGCATCCCAGCAGCAAAAAACGGAAAGCAGAAAAATGAAACATATTACAGTATTAAAAGATACCACAGATTGTAGGTCCTTCGGTAAAGATGGACGCGAAAACCTTTTCAAAAGCATTTTCGCCACTTGCTAATTGCGTTGACGTACTGGAGATGTTTTCCAAGGGGCAGGGGGAACAGTTCCGAAAACTGCTCCCGCGAGATAATCATCAGTGAGGATCCGAACAATTCCTAAACGATCACACGAGTCATGCATCAAAACACTGAATTCACCTTCCCGGACTGAAAATTTGCTGGTTTGTTTGGCGAGCAATTGTTTTGTCTATGCAAGATCCGTGCTCTTTCATCGTAAGAAATTTCCCAGGTCAGTTCAGCGAGCTCTTACATGTTTGAGAATCAGTTCAGCAAGGCCAGGCAAGGAATCCGCAAAGTAGGCCGCGCACTGCTCCACAGTCCACAATGCGAGGTCCTGGCGCAGCTCACTTTCTTCGACCATTTTATTCTGGTAATCTTCAAACAAGAACTTGAAGCGAGGATTTATTTCCGGCGAGAGGGACCGCTCCCTCTCAGGAGTCCGGATTCCCTCTGAGCTAAATGGAAATAAGAAACAATGATTTAACACGATAGTAAACCAAATCACATTTAAACGAAAAATACACTAAACTCACGTGGAAGCGAGCACGTCCATGTCCAGCTGTCGAGCAATCTGCCGGGCTCGAGCCTTCTCTTTGGAGTTCTCTCTCGTTCGCTTGATCTGCTTCGTTGAAAACTTCATAACCTTCTTGAATATCACTTTTTTGGGCATCAGAGGTACAGTGGAACTGTTCTTGCCGCTGATGGATTTCTCCTCAGTGCAACGGTCAGAGCTATCGGACAAGCTGTTGCGGGAAGCTTCCGGCACTCGTGAACTCAATGAGCCTCTTGACTCTGCAACCCATAAAAAAATTTAATAAAAAAAGAGGACGAAAGGCTGAAGAGAAAATAATGTCATACCGTTGCCCGCGTAGGCATATTTTGTGTCCCGAGAATGCTCCACTTGCCCTGGACTATCATCTCGGCGCTTCACAGATGTGCGGGAACTTTTCCGAATTGAAAAGTCAACCTTCTCCTCCTTCGCTTTGCCGGACGAGCAGTTTGTGCATCTCCAATCTAATCGAACGTAGCCTTCTGATTAATGGAAAATAATGAAAGAAAATAATGCCGTTACGAAAAACAAACATACGTCCATCCGATTGCTCCTTGTCAGTGACATGAGGAAAATGACAGCGCATGTGAAAGAGCCGCTTGCATCCCACACAGCAGACGCTTCTCTGGAACGGTAGGAGTTTATTAAGACACTAATACATGGAGGAGATTGAAACTTCGTAACAGATCAAAAACAGCATACCGATTCGGCCTCCGATGGCTTTTTCTTTCCACAAATGCAGCACCGCTTGCATTTAGAACATTTAAAGTTGGCACTGGAGTCGTCGTCGAATTCCCCAGTCGTTGATCCGTTTTTCAGGCATGAAAAGTGAGCTGGAAATAGATCTCAAATAAAATCCGTGGACCTCACTAGACTCCAACAACGACGATTCATCCAGAATTATTTACCTTCAAATTGACAACCTCTTCCCCGGCAGTGCACTAAAATTTCCTTCGCATCTCCGTTGTCTGGTTGTCGGCACACCTGACAAATGTCTCCTCCCGGGATAGCAATGGGATCAGGGAAGCCGGGGAACGGCATATCAATCTCCGGCGAGGGATTTTCCTGCCGCTCTCGCTCCACTGCCTCGCGTTCTTTAGCCTTCTTCTCCGCCACCTCCAGCGCCTCGGCAGCATCCTTCATCTCCTTTTCGCGCTCACTTGCCCGAATCGCTCGTTTGATGGCCTCCGAGCTAGCCGCAACAGCACCGCGCGGTCCCGAGCTCGGAAAGAAATCCTCAATGAAATCGGGGCCCATCGTTTTTCGAGTGCGCTGGAGAACAGAAGAAGAAAGTTTAAATACACTGCAATCAATTAATCAATCCCAAAAGATGATGGTGGTAAACATGAAGGACACAATTCGTTCGAGGACTAGCAGATCAAGCGATCAATCTATGCCCGATATTGTAATATTCTACTTTGAATCAATAAATCAACCGTTTGGAACCAAGGTGACACTGCCGTTCCGCACCTTCCGTCCGCTCAACTCCCGAGTCGGCGGCATCGGTGTTGACATATCCGCTGCAGAAAGCCGGGTCGACCGAGTGTTCTTTCGCGAAGATTCCATGGTGCGAGGTGGCGGTCGAAGCGATAAAAACCGCGGAAGCTCCTGGCAAAGGCAGTCACAACGACGAAAGTTCCCCACCAAAGGTTCCGCCAAAACACCGTCGCACCTCAAAAGACGAAGTCTAAACAAGAACACATAGGATAAAAAGGGCGTCGGAATGCGTGGCCGGTGAAGTGTGTATGTTATGCAGGCAGAATCGGCGACTCCGGGGAGCGCAATGGAGATGACCAGCGGGAATCCTCTTCACTTGGCCATTTCGAGCTCAAGATGATGGTGTAGCTGTTCGGAAGCAGGATGGTAAGTTGGACAAGTCCAAGGGAAATCGTCTTGGCCGGTCAGCAGTGATGGGAGTAAGCGAAAAGAAAATTGTCCGACTGCAGAAATGAACTAAGCTTTCTGGGGTCTCGAATATTCCCCCCACATTTGCTACGCGTGAACGACAACATGCCAACGAGAAATGAGCCGTGCGTGTTGAAAAGGGGACCAGTGCTGGACTGCTCAATTCGAGTGCTGGTCATAGCTGGAAACAGCTCGTCCCTGTGAGAAGTGGTTTAATTTCAACTGCCAATACAACAGCAATTGCTGCGTACGGAAAACAAATCAATCAGCTGCTTGCCGGTATGGCCAATGCAACAGGAACTGCTGCGTACGGAAAACAAATCAATCAGCTGCTTGCCGGTATAGCGGGATTGTGTCTTTTTCCTACGCTCGAACACGAACTCGTATTAGTGTATTTTTAAAAAATAGAGGAAAATAGAGAGAGGTTTCAACCAGTTTCATAAATTAACTGTCATTTGTGGTTTAAATCAGCTATCTAACAACCTGGTTCAACTACCGATTCTTGTCTTACGTCACAGAGACCGTTATATAACGTTTGCGTGGTGGTCTTGGCTCATGTGCTTACTACCTTCCGTAAAACAAAGCAATTACAATATTTTTGCTCTGTGACTTTGGGGAATGTTAGTAAACTCTTACAACCCTAATTCTTATAAAGTGCGCCACAGCTTCTCGGATGGAACTTGGGCTGACCATTGCAACAGTAACTAAGCTCGATTTTTAGAATTCCCTGTATCAGATCACGTGTTCTCCGTAGGTGTAACACCTATTGGGTAAAGCTAAGTATAGGAAGAACGCCCACTATGTGTTTTTCAGCGGGTTCAGCAAATGTGCGTGTGCGGCGGTTCATTTCCTCAACGCACTTTGACTGACTGTCCGTCTACCGTCGAACTCCCCATGAGTGCAACTTGCTACTGGCAGTAGTATAGCGCACAACATTATTCATAACACTCGGGCTGACCTGGAATTTCAGCTTTTTTCTTGACCTCCGCACTGGTCGTCCACTCCCACAAAAATGATCTGCTTTTTCGAATTTTAGCACCTTCCAATTTCTTCCATTCATTTCTGCATTCATTTCGTCGTCACTCGAGAAACGGGAGCGGAATTTCGACTCGGACTATCGCGTCACCGTGTGCCGTATAATAACATGACTATGGAGACGATGAGCAGCGACCCTGTGGTGGTACACAACCATCTGCCCACTCGCGAGAGTTCCCGCAAGGTAGCCCTGCTCCCCCACTTTTCCACTTTCAAAACGGTGGAAATAATTTTCTTAAATTCCAGCGTACACCCAAGTCGATGGGTCCGGATTTCATCGAGGAGTACACGACCAAGTCGCAGAAGGCAGCACGACAACTGGCCCTCGCCAGTAAAATTCCCTTGCCCGGGCCGTTGCCGTCCATCCCACTGCCGCCGCTGCCGCCGCCGGTGACGACGTCGTCTGCCGGAAAGTCCAAACTGAATAGTCTATTGGAACGGAGCTTATCGAACGGCGGGAGGAAGCTGCTGGAGGAGGAAGATTTGTCGAGGGTGCCGATTGGGCCGAAGCTGATAATCAACAAGGCATCCTTACTGGCCACTGCCATCCCAACTGAGAAGGAGAAACCATCGTGCCGTGTGTGCACCAAGAAGAATGCTATCGCGGATGCCTCTGCGGACCAGGAGGGTATGATCCGATGTTGCACATCTGGCTGCAAATATGCCGGTAATGAATTGGGAATTTATTTCTACCCGTGCAAAGGAGTGAGTTCAGTGTTGGCATGTTTCGTTTTTCGCTGTTGCAGTGCACAGAAGTTGCTCACCCTACCAGCCGCAGTTGGTGGGGGATGGATCACGGTTTCGCTGCATGGAATGTAGGAAGTGTGAACTCTGCCGGAAGGGCAAAATTTACGCCATTGTGGTAAGTGGACGGGAATTTCATTATTTTCAAGTTGTGACGAGGGCGAGGGAGGAGTGCAGGAAATGCACGGACAGTTTTGCCTTGACAGACCACAACACTAGGGGAGGGGCTTCTCTGAGGGGCTTCTCTGAGGGGCTTCCTTCTTTTATTGATTGTTGATTTTTCAATTTTGGACTACGAAATTCTGGACGCTCGATATCATTTATAACTCATCCTTCAACTCAACGGTTGATTGCGAGTCAGGATATTTTACCCGGTCTCCCACATTAATCCTGTTGAGAG
>LRSR01000995.1:0-18329 GCA_001579985.1 Hypsibius dujardini
GCTGTGCACGGTTAAAAAAATTCAATCCGCAAAGCGCACCGCAGCCCAATTTTTTAACCGCGACTGCACCGCACCCCGAGAAATTGACAAAACCGTACCGCCGCGGACCGCAAACAAATTTTTCTTAACCGCAACCGCACCGCAGACACCGCTAGATTCGATCAAAATTTGTCTGTATTACTGTACAAAACAGAATGTCATCGCGAAAAAGTACCCGAAGTCCCGAACATGGCGCAAAGTTGATTTTAAATCGGAGCAGCTGGCTTAACGCACGGTTCTGTTCCATTTATGGACTCCAGTGACTTGCGAACTGATTAAAAGCACGAACCCTAACTTACTAGCGTAAACAAATGACGCGCTATGTGGTGCAAACTACGGAGAGAGTTATCGTGCACAATTAAGTGGTTTTTTAGATATTTCGCGGTTTGCGGTGCGGTCTGCGGTGCGGTTTGCACACCTCTAGTCCCTATACAATGTACAGGGACCAGAATCCTTTTATACGAATTGCAAAAAATCTCATCGCATGATGAGTTATTGTTTCTGCGGTACACGAAAATCTAAAATGGGTAAGAGTAGGTGCCAAAGTACAAGGAAAGTGCAACCGGTTGAGGATAACATATTTTTTGCACTGGACTGACAATGCGAGAGAGGAATTCTTTACTGTAAATGGATTCGAGACATTGTTCCGCCCTTTAAGATCTAACAAGGCGCCATTCACATATTACGTAATCAAAAAACGGCCTTTTTCTACCACCCAGATAACCCAGATAATCGAAATGTTACTGGAGGGCGGGGCCTATTTTACTGTTGAGTAATCAAGGGTTCAAACCACCCACCTACCGACCTTTGATTACGTAATATGTGAATGGCGCCCAAACAGTTTTCACACATATTTTCTATTAAATTGTAGGTAAAAGAGCTAACAAATCTGTTTTTGTTCAAAACAGTTAAAAAGCATGTACTGTGAAATTTTTGGAGACCGGAATCTATCGGTTTGACAAAGTTTGGCAAACCCATCAAACACCGTCAAAACATGCGAGCCCTTGCGAGCCACAAACTAATTTATCACGCGGAGCAGGTTTTGATAGTCTTTAATCCCAATGAAAACAAGAGCTGAAAGTTGGACATAAATTGTTATTTTTAACAAATCCGTCTCAGGTTTGGTTCAAGAACAGGAGAGCCAAAAATCGGAAACGTCTGAAGAATCAATTTTGTCCGGAGGAAGGCATCGACGAACCGAACTCTATTAATACTGAAGATGGCCCGACAACCAAACACGATGCGTCCAAATTTAAGCATCACTCCCTCGATTGCAAACTGGTAGGGGACGACACATCTGTTAGTTCTTCGTCACATGTTGATCGAAGACCCGACTTCAAATCGAGCGATAAAGAAACCCCGATGCCACACAATTCCAACTACGAAAAGACAAGATCAGGTACTAATAATAAGTGTTTAATTTTCCCTTGTACGTGTAATAAGTTTATTTTTTCGCATATTTGCTGTAGGCAACCATGAAATCGTTAGGATGAGCAGCAATTTCATGCCAGAAGTACCTTATCCTACTTACTGGACTCATATGGCGCCACCTATGCAACGAATGCAATCGCCAGTGCATGGGTCGAAACTCTTTCACTACCACCATCCGGGTGTCGGATCATTTTCCGAACCATGGCACAGAAGCCTGTTCGAACAGGCACATAGCCTGGAACATTTACGGAATAAAGCGAGGCAGCATGCATCAAGCTTGAACTAAACTAAACTCTCTCATTTTCATTTAATTATGAAAACTGAAATGGGTGCAACTAATGCCTCGCAACACCGTTTTGCATTTTGGAATGACATTCAACTTTCATAAATAATATTCTGGGTAATCTTAAATAGCTAAAAAGGCACGCATGTTGGATGCCCTGTTTCTGATGTTTTTGGGGATGCTTGATGACTCTAATACAGTAACCCGCTGCACTGTTAAGTTACTGTCTGTGGGCAACCCAATGATACCGTGCCGCCAAGTGCGTTGTAGCGGGAGTATTAACATCCTCAGGACCAGGCAGATTGTGTGGTGAGGAAGAACGGTCAGTAAAGAGATTGAGTCGGCCAGCCAGAAAGATTGACCGTCAGCTAAAGAGGAAAGCGATCCGATCGGAAGGTAAATGGTTCGCTGGATAGGTAGATTATCAGATTGGAATGTCGAGGATGGATGGACATCCTGGAAGGGTTTCGGTCAGTCCGGGTGGACAAACCGAATGGTCAGCCCAACAGGTTCACATTCAGTCTCAATGGTCCGGATAGCTCAACGGATCACGCACCGTCCCGAAGTCCGGAAGGTTTCCGGAAGGTTTCCGACAGGTCCAGACAGCTAGAGCCAGTTCAGGAAGGGAGGATGGCCAGCCCGGGAATATATTCAATTGGTCCCGCATGGGACGGCAATTTCAGGTTTAGGGTCAGTTCGGAAAGTGTTCGGCACGTCCCCGAATGAATAGTTTATTCGGAGGACTCACTGCCGACTTATTCTATAGTACCTCACCACCTTCCAGACTTGCCACGAACCTATCAGCCCCGACGGTGAAACGACCGAGCAAGCGGATCACCTTCCGGATTGAACGTCCACTTTCCAACGGAGCATGAAAAACACTTGTTCCGTCTGTTGACCACCGAACTGTTTTGTAAACCTTTCGGACTGACCGTAAACTAGGTGGACTGGCCGCTGACTTTTTATCTGGAAAATGGACAATCATCTGCTGTCTCTGTTTATCCGGACTGACCGGAAGCCTACCGAACTGTTCCTCCTCATTCCGCCATGATGACTGATAACGTTCGCTGAGACCGCCTCTCAACAGGCAGTCAGTCACTCTGGGTCTGGTTGTCCAATCAGTAGTTCGACACCTGTTGTGGCTTTACACGGTTCTTTGTATCCCAAGGCTCCCCATTTGTGAATTTTAGGCGTCACAAATGAATTTTTAGGCTAATGTCATGCGTTCTAATAAATATGTCTACCAAAAAGCGGTGCTTTTATCACTGGGGAGATGTGATTTATAAATTACAAGTATTGCTCGGAAGCGGTATAACTGCCAGGTGGCACCACGTTTGCACCGGTGGCAAAAAAGTGTCTAAGAATTCCAATGGCATGGCAGCAAAAAAGTATCTAACGAATTGTATGCAACATCTACTTATTGATTCATTAAGAAATGGTTCTGGATCAGATACACGTGCAGGGAAATTCTGGACTACTTGCCAGTTTTTCTTTTCGGGGTGACGAATAAACTAAGGATCGCCAGTCATCCTTCCGGCTGAAACTGTCAGCTCTTCGGACTATCCGCTAATCAGTCCATGCAGTCAGTACCATTCGCCATCTTGACCAACTGTCAGCCGGTGGGGCCTGTAAGGTTGTCCAACCAGCTCACCAGTTTTGAGCGTCCCTAAAAACCGGGGGTTTTGAGTGATGCCCCTCGAAAGTGCCCCCTGGTGCCCTTAAAAAACGGTTATACACGTGAGACTCTTATTGACTAGTCCATTTTTTACAGTATTGTAGATCGAGTGGGTTCATAGAATTACGGATTGCGGCATAAACTGGCGTCAATACGCATGCAGCTGGATAATAGTAACGTGGATAGAATCTGTGTATATTTTCTGTCCAATAAGCGCAGCTAGAATTTAATCGATATGTGCGGAATACACACAAGTAGTGCAAACGCAGTGAAGTGAAACTGTATCCTGGATAGCGATGGGTACATGTGTTCGACGTATCAAATGCAAAGTCATCCAGCCAATGAGAGCTCCATTGACTTGAAGGACGGCACAGTGAGAAAAGAAGAGAGAAATTGCGTCGGCGTAAGAGACGGGGAGCCCTGGAAGTGTGGCATGGCAAATTATCAACAGCCGTTTGGAAATAGAAGCTTTCTATGGCAGTAGTGCAGTTCTCACTTCCAGATACTTTGATCTCATCCGCGCGGCCGAATATGACATTTTGATGGTGGAGCGGCTTAGGAAGAGCTTAGACCGGCGTAAACGCCAGTCCGACCGCGATTACCAGCAACAGCTCCCCAACCCTCATTCAGACGCGTAAAAATAAAGGTAAGACCACCCTTCGCAGAATGCGCTCTTTTTAGCTAATATTCTGAAGGCCTTGATCAGCTCAAGCCGGATAGATTTAACAAGAGGCAAACAAATCTCGTCCTAACTACGATATTTGTCAGTCTCTTCCGCAAACCACAAAAGGCTTCCAATAACCATACTACATGGCACTGTTTTTATAAATGTTTCCTGCTAAAATTAGTCAGACAAATGTATATTTCAAGATAAAAGAGATTTCTTAAGCAAAATACAAACTGAAGGGCATTAACATGGCAGTATCAATTATTTTATTCGTAGCAATTATTCGACTTAATGACGTTGAATTATAAAAAGATATAGTTAATTAGGAAATATCAGCCGTTTAAAAGGGATAGCGCATATAGCTTTCCTGCCATCAAAGCAAAGGTCACCGCAACTGGTAGAGTACATTGAACATATTCTCCCACAGTGACTTTGGATTGCAAGATTTATGTTGGGTCTTATACATAATCCATGGATCCCCTGTACAATATGAGCATGGATTTCGCGCACAGCAGCAATCGAGCTGTTGACGCGGCTGAAAGAATACGTCAACCGCAACCTCAAACCCACATACAGATCCAGTCTCATCATCAGCACCATCATAGTCATGCTACGGCTAATTCTTCCACCGGATTTTGCCAGATTTCTTCGGGATTCCAGGCTACACATAAAATTGGGCGTCATCCCATGAATCTTCCGCAATCTTCATCCACTGCGGCGTTTTGTGTGGAGCAGCGTGCGGCCGCTAATACTTCTTGCGCTATTCCCGGGTCTGCCAATAAGTCCGGTAAGTTGCGTTGACCTTTCGGCTGCCATATCCAAATTACATTTATCTACAAATTGCAGACCCATTTTCTATATTGAATAGAGTTTTCATTCTCTTTGACTTTGACATTGTTTTAGGCACGTATGATGGAGCAGGTCTTTCCTTGTGTAGAGAAAGAGGGAGAAGCGTTTAATTTATTGTACAAGCAAGCGTTAAAGTGATAGGGAATAAATGTGACATCTGATTAATTAAAGCATAGTAAGGGCAAGCAAAAGGGCAAGTCGAGTGAAGAGATTTGTTTAGGTTCGGGCAGAGTCCAGGACAGGGGAGGAACCCCCAGTGAGGCATGACTGCATTTGCATCAAAGATCCATTCAGCCACGAGGTTCATTATCAGCGGGACGCACTACCACCCGCCATCTAATTGACACTTTTGCATAGGAATGGAATGACTGAACTAAACTCAAATTTCTCATAAAATACCT
This sequence comes from Hypsibius dujardini, assembly GCA_001579985.1. Classification (NCBI taxonomy): domain Eukaryota; kingdom Metazoa; phylum Tardigrada; class Eutardigrada; order Parachela; family Hypsibiidae; genus Hypsibius; species Hypsibius dujardini. Next base: position 5,346 of record LRSR01000995.1, read on the forward strand.
TCAACGTACTAAAGGAAAATAAGTTTGAACTGTCGAACAAGTTCAAACAACAATAACTAGTAACTAGAATCACAACCATAGGTAATTCTTAGTTCAATCAAAAAGACTAATTAATTGACCAACTATAATTTACTTTCGCCGTTCCTTCTATCGCTCACACTGCACGGGCGCCTGCAGACATTATCAATAAAAATATTCCGTTAAATGAATCATTTTTAATAAATTGGTCAAACCGGAACCAATCGGGATAAAATGTGATCAACCGTTCTTGTAGAACGTGAAGGAATTTTTTGAAACGAACGGCCATCCCATTAATCAATCATCCTTACTGAGTTACGTGAGCTTTTGCAAGCAGCAAGATGGTGGGCAGATGAGAAACAGGAAATATGATGCTGATAAAGTGGCGCACGTGGCCACTAATTTCACTCGCGACAACTGGACAATTTTGAATATTTCTGGCAGCGGCAGCTAGCCGCCTTCCATTTTGCCATTCATTTTGACTACTCCCGGTGACTGGGAAATTGCCAAATTTAAATTTCTACTTGTCAACAGGCGTCGTGGCCGCCTTCTAGAGAGAGAGAGAGGAGGTGCCGAGACTATATACCAACGACATCTGCTTGAACTTGTCAGTCAGAAGGGCAGTGAATATGCGACTGAACCGGTGGTGGGCCGAGCCTCTTTTCCATCGAATTAGAGCAACTCATTTCAATGATTAATTTTTCCCTTCCCTAAATTATAGAGTAAACATTCCGACAGTAATTGTTAACCTGATATCTCCAACACAGCCAGATTGGTGAATGACTTTTCGCTGCAGTCTTCTTACCAAAAATAGCATCCTCAGATTGAGAAAGAAAAAGTAAATTTAGTGCATTTTGTGTATTCTTCTCGCAACGTAACCCAAAAGATCGGGATATGTAGACGACGAGGTGATGTGAGTCGCGTAACTCCGTATCCTTCCGTATCTTTTTATCTCCGTAATGTGCTTCAGCACACCAATTTGAAATAGATTGAGCTCGACGAGGCCTCTCACCTCATCCCAAGATTGTTAGTAAAAGTTGGCGTGATCATCTTCACACACCGGTATGTCCACGGGTGTACACCTCACCTTATCGACTATAACCCGGTCTAAAGTCCGAAGGTCTGTAACAATTTCCATGAAGAAAGACTGTGAGTGGGTGCCCATACTTAACTTCTCACTGGCTCACTGGCGTACAAGACACGCCCACTTAGAATATTTTTTTTATCTTTCTTAGGTGGACTATCTGGGGCGAATGCGGTGGAGGCTCGCAACATCAGTGACGGAGGACGAGAGGATAAACGATCCGAGGATGAAGCCGCAGCGGATTCTGACGAGGAGGCCAAGCGGAAACTCAAGCGCCAACGGCGTCAGAGAACCCACTTTACAAGTCAACAACTTCAAGGTGCGAATAAAATGTTATTTAACATTGAGCAAAGTATGTAACGCTTCAAGACATTTACAATACTCAATCTTTCAGATCTCGAGGCAGTGTTCTCTAGGAATCGATATCCAGTAAGTTGAGTTGAGCAATCGTTTTTGCTCAAATTAAGTATGAGCAACTAGATAGGTCACACTTCTGCGATCCGTTGCTGTAAATGGGTCAAGTTTTGCCAATGTCCTTGTACTTTATTCTTTTTGTAACCCATCAGGACATGCAAACACGAGAGGAGATTGCTATGTGGACAAGTCTAACGGAGCCAAGAGTTCGGGTAAGTGTAGTAACTGTCGTTCTGTCAATATATTTCGTGAAAGTTTCTAGTATGAATTACTAGTAAAGTGTACATCGTAATAAGAGACGCAGGCTAGACGAATGGCAAACCCAAATGAAAAGATGAATTTCAAGCTGAGGGATAAGAAGCAGTTGCTAGACGGAACTCAGGCTGTTTTTCCACAAGAAAATAAAATAATCGGAGTGAATAGCACAAATGTGACCCTACCAATTCATATATATTAACAGAAATTGTGCCAATCACTGACTGACTGACTGGTCTGCGCAGTTGAGTGATTACAATTCGAGCAGATACTGACGTGTGTACGAGTACAATCGAAATGCAATCGCTTGATGAGATTCATTCCGACACACGGACGGTCTCCATAATCCCTTTTCTGAGGCTGTGGAATTGCATGAGGATTTAGCTAGCTGGAGTCTGGAGGGATAAGAGAACGGGAACGGGAGCGCCTTTCGCCTTGATTAACCGAGTTGATCTCGATTATCGTTACACACGCCACAAACTCTACGCCCAGCTCCCCCACCCTGCAGCAATCTCATGAATATTTAGCCCAAAAACTTTCCACCACATGCATCTTACTCGTATTGCCCCAAAGTGCTACAGTAGGCCAATCACAGAATGCCTGTCTGATAGCTATTATTGTCACAACCTTTTACTATATTTTATATTATTAACCAAAACACAACACGCGGGCATATAATGTTGAGTTGATCAGCGTCTTCATTTTCTCACTGGAAACTTCCAGTGCGAATGAAATTATCGCTATTGTAAGGCAACTAGCGCTATGTTAACACCGCCAAAAGTGAACACGCGAGCGAACAAAAGTTGCAGAATTGTACCTGATTGTGAGAAGATGTAAGTCGCTTGACCTTAGGCTTATGAAAAAAGCGTATTGTTGTTACAACTTGTAAGTGACCTTGTGGCGCCAAAAGTCTTGTAAAGGGGCTAAGAATAAGAAGATTGAGATATTTTTCCTGGCCGTGCGTGACTTGATTTCATAGTAAAAGTGCATGTACATTAACCTTGGGATAACTTTGTCGAGGATGTTGATAAAAGGGCTGAGATAATGCTTATGTACCGTAAATGAAGAGGTGGATGGAGAGCGAGGCAGCGGATACGACTGCTAGATGTTGGAAAGTGTTATTTTTCCGGGCTGATCGAGGCTCATCCCGTGGCAGTAATAATGATGATCTAGCTACAGTATTTTCAAGCCGGGCTTATTTAATCATGCGACATCATTGATTTTTCAGCGTTCGACTGCAACTACAAAGATATAGCGCAGTGTATAAATGTGTGTGACCTATCTAGAATAAATAAAGAACATGACCATCGAGCCACAAATAACAGATGGTCCTATACGGCGCGGTTCGAAGCCTAATTATAATCTCTCTACCAAAGAACTCTACTAATTATTTGCGTTTGCCTCAAATTAACCAAATTCGCTCTTATATAAACAAATTGTGGTACTTTAAAAAAATTCAGTTCTGACTTCATTTTTTCTTTTGTATCTTTTCAGGTTTGGTTCAAGGTTGGTCTTCCCCCCTCCGCCCTGGCTGAAGTGTATTTCGAAATGTGAGTCTCATTTGATTGATTTATTATAGAATCGACGAGCCAAGTGGCGGAAACGCGAACGAAACATGGGGGAGTCGGCTTACAAGAATGGCACCTTCAATCCCGCTGCACAAGTGGCCGCAGCCGCCCAATTCAATTCTTTCATTCCTTCATTTCCCAGCCATCATCATAGTCAGTTTGGAGTTGCGGGAGGAGAGGCAAACTGTGTGGATCCGAGTACAGCCGCCGCATACTACTCTAACCTTGGTCCCATCTATCACCACACTAACAATAATTGGGCCAGCAAACTCCATCACAATCCCCTTTCATCCGGCAAAAGCAACACCTTCCCATGGGCATCCGCCGCCGCTTGCTTTAATAACTCTGCCGCCCAAAATATAGCCGCTTCCTCTAGCGCGCTAGTCGACGCTCAAGCTCAACTTAATCCTTATGTTAATTGTCCACCAACAAGTTACGTCACCGCGACCTCTTCGCCAGCTAATTCCAGCATCTACGCTCCCTCAGCTCATTCTACCTATTACCATAACAATAGCGCACAGACATCCCCGGCAGTTCGGTCAAAGGTCAAATGTACTACCGTCACCGGAAACGTTCCTGCTTTTCTTCCCTACGGCCATTCCAACAGTGGAAGAGTTGAGTCGGACACGGCCAATAATGTCTCACTGGCACATATTTGAGCAAACTTTTTGAATTTGCTCGTATAATCCACCGGTTAAATATTGTCAAACACCATGTCTGTATACAGGGATAAATACAGGCTTCTTTGTAAAGTTAGAATTTGATATTTTATAGGGCTGCATGAATCTGTAGGTCTCCGGTTATTGTTACTTTTTTTGTTGGCTACATGCCGGCAGAAGTTCTTGCCGGACAGGGGCATAATAACGGTCATATGATCTTTCCATTTTATTCAATACATGCGATCTGCTGAATGTTTCCTTTAAAACGCTGCAGTAGAGACAAAAGTGGACGAACGTAAATTCATTTTTATAAATTTTCGACTTATAGTTATGATTCTGCTGTACGTAGTGCTAGCCACACCACTGAATTCGAATTTCCCATTATACGGCCAGTGTAACACTCTGAACTCTGGACTCCGACTCATCATTAAGCCGCACGTCCGCTAACCGGTATAAAAATTGCGGCGCTTCAACCATCCGTCAAAACATGCTTGTCTGCTTAAATAAATGCACAAATAGAAAAAGTCTAGCTTAATCACGAGACTATTCACGAGAAAGTGGTAACATTTAGCTAGTACTAGTACTGCGGCTGTGACTGTGGTCAACTCAACTATATCTACCGGTATATACTTGCTGACGGCGGAAACAAGATATTGCGGTGGGAGCTCTTGAGAATGCTGGTGAAAACATGATCTGTGCCAGTGAAGGTCTCTTGACTCATGGCCATACTAGTAGTCTCTATCCGTCCCACTCCCGCCATTGGTAACCAAATCACGCTTAATGGTGCAGGAAAATAATGCTGCTTTTCTATGTCGGTTACAAGTATAGTGGGGAAATCTGTTTCGCCAGACTAAACAAAATGTATCAATGTATTGTTAATTACCTTTCATGTCACTGGCGGTGTGGTGTTCATATTTGGGTCGTTGCTGTATGCCTATGGCAGCGAGCGGAAGGTCAATTACTCTCGTCTTCCCAAGCAGTTTCCACTGGGAGTCTCAGCCAAGCCACAATGGCCGACTCAGCCTTTGTCTTTTCTGATACTTTCCCACAGGCTCAGCTGCTTCACCAGTCTAGTTCTCCACAAGGAAAACCTATCCAACCTATTGGCACAGCATGTGACGGACTCACACAGGACTACTGCGCTAAGCCAGGCCACTTTTATCCTAGGTAAGGTACGAGGTTGGAGTCCATGTACAAGGTCTTATACGATAGAGAATAGTTATAACTCCGCTGGAACACTTATTTGAAATGAAAAACGTTGTGGGAACATACATAAAAACATGGAATAAAAGACTCCTTTCGACAGTATTGTACTGTAGACTAATACCCATAAAGCGAAGCTTCACGTTTGCGTGATTGTTTCAGAAGTGAAATCAGCTACTACATTGAGGAGAACCGTTCAAGTAAACAGCTTGGCAAGTTTTAATGCATTAAGAAGCAGTATGAAGCAGTGGCTGCTGTACAATTGCAGTTATGAAGCGGATGTTTGGGTCAGTTAGTGCACGGAGTCTCCTCAAAAAAGATGAGGAGGAAGCCGCTGTTGATAATTCAGATCTTCGGCGTAGACGTCAAGCTAAACAGCTAGCTCAACCGTTAGTCCGTCTCTCTCTCTCTCTTCAGTCCTTCCTTGAATCACTTAAATAAAGGATAATTCCATTGCAGCGCCGTCTATTTGTGTCCGGTGGAAGGTAATAATAAGTCTGCGACTACTTCTGCCATCTATCACATGTCGTACATATATAAGGAAGGTATAGGTACACTATTTCTTTTGTTACAGAGGAACTTGTTACTCCGTTCTGGGCCTTAAACGTAAGGAATTGTGAAACGGGATGGCTTAAGGACAATTGATCACAGACATAACCTTATCCAATCACAATTAAATGTTGACTCGTTCCAGGGAACCGGCACCAAACTCGCAATCGGTAATATGAAAGGACTTGATCCGATCTGGGTAGATTCAATCTGAAAAGAAGCTGTCTCTCCGTCCGTACTGCTCAAGAAGTAACGCATAGAGAAGCAAAACAATGTTTTGTTTATTTATAGTTAATACGCCACCATTCGAGCAAGCAATACATACAGTCAAGTGTGCTCGTGGTCAACCAGGACGTTGTCATCCGGTAAGTAGCCCTGCATTTTTCAGCATTGTCACAGTCAACTAGGGTTCAGTGTTGCAGACTCGACCCTGTCTCTGCACTCAGGAATACAGGTAATCAACAGCGACATTTTCTACTCCAGTTCGGACATTTACATGAAGCTGTGCAATTCTATCCAGCTGGTTTCGACTTCTAGCATATGATTCATCGGATAACTGCAAAGGTACGCAGATGTCAATGGACAGAGTTCAGTTTATATGTGAAAAAAACATCTCTGCTCTTGGCCTTTTAGGCATCTTCATGGAGTGAGTCTTCGAGTGACCTTGGCTGAGAGCAATGACTTTATGAAAGCCATACCGGTTGTAATTACAGTTGGTTCAAATTTCCCTCTCACTGTGCATGCAAATGTCTGCAAGCAGCGACAATTGTCAACGCAGAAGGCGGTCCAAGCGCAAGCGTACCACCACCATCGATCGTATAGACTAGACTCTGATCCCTTGTTGGGATAACCAGCCAAACATTCTACTGTACACTGTATTCTATGTTTGTGTCAGTGGGCAGCTGGGTATTCAGCGATAAAGATATCACACTTTCATTTACACTCTATTAGCAAAACTCGACTAGAAGAGAAGCTTCATGTGTCAAGGCCATTTTCACCCTTAAAACAGACAAATCAGTCTTCTGGATAGACGGATTTTAAAAACGGGCGCATTCGGTAGAGCCCATTGACCAGAGGTCTTATTTCAAAGTATTCGTGAATGACTGGGTGCACTATCTGAAAGGAAATGACCAATGAAAGACCTTTTTCCGGCTGTTCTCCTTGTTAAATTTTGCAATTTTGTTCGCGACTCACCACAGAATTAAATAACATTTCAATGTCCTTTTGGGGGACATAGTCCATTTGGGGAAGTAATCGGTCTCGGGTATCAATGAGAATGGCGTACCAAGGCTGCTCCAGTAAATTCTGCAATCCAAAGAGTAGGTAGTAAATGGTCAGTATAATTTTCATTGGGACAGATTCGCATCCGAATGAGTCAGTTAAAAATATATAAATATACAGTACGGTTTACGGGTAACTGGACGGATAAGAAAACATTCAAGCCCTAAATAGTCACTTCAATTTCTTACCGGTTGGCCTTTCGGAAACATATGTCGCTGTAAATTTTTTGGCACCTGTCAAAAGATAAATGGTAAAAAAGCTATTACTAGTACTAGATAGTGTTCTCGTATACTAGTACTAACGATCGGTCTGGAATCCCAACCGATGACCACTCCTCTGTATCCGCGTTTCTTGTTCATCACCACCTGGCCCACGTGAAAGACAGCCTCCGGATGTCTAGGTGAACGAGGCTCCTTCGATGCTGGAAGAGCAATATATATCAGCTAATGCTCCCATGCACTGACTGTGTGATTGATTCAAGCTATTAATCAATTAATTGACTTACTGCCAAAATGAATAGACGGGTCGTAAGCGTCTTCGTTCTTCTTCACCACACTCTTCCCCTGTGCATTATTTGAGTTGGAGCCTAACCCTGTTCCTTCATCACTAGTCTCCAATGATTCCAACATTTGATCCCAGTCCTCGTCACCAAGGTTCGGCCGTCTCCGGTCGTCTCGTTCCTCTCGTTCCTGTGCGAAGCCCCGGTAGTCAAAGATGAATTTGCGAGCACAGTCAAGCCACCTGTCCGGCCAAGTCGTGTCAAGCCACTCACGCAACTGAAGCTTCTCATCCAGAGATGAGAAGGTCCTGCAACACAAGACAATATTACCGAGTATTGTTCTAAAATCGATCATATATTTTCATTGTAAATAATCAGAGAATCAATCGAGATGAAAATAATAACTATCGAATCTTACTTCTGAAGGTAATATGTTGATCCCTTGGTTGTCCAATATTTGGAGATGAGATACTGGGCCGGTACGGAGACGAGAAGAATTGCCAGAACAACTTGATTCCACATTATTATACACACAAATGACAGGATCGACTCTTGGAATGTCGCTTTATAAAATATATGTATTATGTCCAAAGGATCGTAAACAAACTTAGGAAGAACCCTAATCTAACGGAGATGTCGTTCATAGTGGAGTACTGATGCTAAAATTTTGGTTAGAGAAGAAGAATTCGTACCAGGTACGCGTACGGGAGGAAAACAAACACAGACACAGCTGTGTTCTTCTTTCTGTCCATTGGCAAATCCTCCACGTCCACATCATTATTACCAAATGGCCACGCGCACGACGCCTTCTTCGCGCAGGACCCCTTCTTCGCGCAATGGATCTAGGCAAGTATAAACGTGTTAAGTTTGTTTGCCAATGTTTTCTGCGTAGGACTCACAAGGAAATGAGATGGCGGCAAACGATACGGCTCATGGTACAGTTGTTTTCCTTGTTCTGGAAAAAATCCTCACCCGCCAGTCTCAATTTCACTGTCCAGTTACGGTAGTATTGAAAAGAGCACATACTGTATGTACTGTGTGTTAACGGACGGCGTGGCAGATTATTGGGTTTGGACAGGCGGACGTGGCGACTCGTGTGAAAGCGTTTCTTTGAGGGGCACGTTTTCTTAGGAACGCCTATAAAAAACCGTCTTTCTGAGAGGCAGTTCAGAATGGAAAATGGCGAGGCGAACGTAAGAAAAGGCGATCTGCACATATTATTACCACGGTACAACGTCGCCGAGCGATCGAAAACTGATCAATATGATTAGTCTGTGGAAGATGGTTATTCAGACAACAAGATAGTCCGAAAGGTGGACGATAGTCTCCAGAGCGGACGGTCAAATGGAAAGGTTATCAGACAGTCGGTTAAAGGTCGACGGTCCGTCCGGAAGGTTCGAGATTTGTCTAAAACGTGATGGATGGTTCGACCAGATTGGGCGCTTAACCTTATGAGGCAGGCTATTGGTCCAGATGGATCGAGGTTCTAAGCATCTATGGAGTGTACTTGTCGAATACGGATTGATGGATGTGTCAGCCCGTATTCTGCGTCGCAGACTGAAGGATTTTAAAATACGACAAGTAAGGCCCGTGAAGGACTGCCACGCACAAATCCAACCGTTTGGCATGGTGTCAGAATCAACTGCGTTTATTTATCGTCAACTAGGAATTATTTCATCGGTGACTGTTTTCCGATGAAGTTCACTTTTCCCTTGATGACTGTGGAAAGGGAAAGGTCCATGAAATCCTCCAAATGATTGGTTGATGAGTTGCTTTACTAAAGCAGTACGTTGATTGATTGACGGGTTATTCTGTTTCGATCGAACTTTGCATCTGAATTGAATTGACTTCGATTGATTCTTTGATTGGGTAGTAGTTTTGTTACGCTTTTTGCGGCTGCCGTTTCCTTTTTTGCAGGCTGTTGGCAAGACAACCGGTTGGTTCAATGCCTTGTTTGACACCTCTATTTAATTTCCAAAATTAAAATCTGGAATTGCGTGTGTAGATTTACATCAAGTCAGTAGAAAACCGTCATGAACCTGCTCTGCGAGTTCAAGGGACGAATCGGCGTGGCGGGATAATGTTTTGGGGAGTTATCTTTCGGGAAAGCCATGTCTGTATCACCAACGCCACTGGAAAAGTTGAAGGACTAGAAGTGTTCGACAAAATTAAGACACAAAAGGCTCAGCATTACCTGGAGATGCTGACGTACCATTTGATACCTTATTTGGACCGAGTAAACGGTACGTTTGAACTTCGACCGACCAGCTTTTCTGCCATGCGGGCTATGACGCCCAATTGGCCATATTGCGGATGTGTCCATATTTAAGTCGATTTTTATATCGTGTGTTCCTTGCAAGGGAAAGAGACGCAGACGCAATTTTTCAACAAGATGGAGCGAGCATCCACACATGTTGTCAGTCAACTGCTTTTTCGAAAGAGACGGAATAGTAGTGCCCCCTTGGCTGAGTAAGAGCCCCCATTTGAGCCCCATTGATAACGTGTGGGGTATTATGAAGGCTGAGCTTTCGCTATGCGAAATAGAAACTTTGGAAGATCTACAGGATGTGGTCACACAACTCTGGCATAAACACTGCGCGCTAGAATTATGTGGGAGGTTTTATGCGTGTGGAAAAAGTGATTCCAGCTGATTGACACCGGACCAGTTACTAACTTTCAATCAACCCAAAAGTCCATTTAGCTTTTGTTTTTCCCGTTTTCTTCTCTTTCTCCGGTGTTTAAATTTTTACTTTTAAATTCTTTTTTTTAATTTTACGATGCTTTATTTCACCGTTTACGTCTTCTCATTCTTTCGGTGAATTAAATATTCTTATCAGCAGAGTGAAAGCTGTTGCGCAATGCACAGTCTGTTGCGCAAATGCGCAATGAAATCTTGTGGCCAAATAATTTCGCCTCAAATCAAAGCACTTTTTTGTGCAGCCTGCAGCCTTGTGGTTAAAAATTGCCTCTTTGACAAATCGAGCGTCCCGAGTTTTCTGAACAAAGGTCTACTTTAAAGGATTTCTTCTTGCGAAGCGTAACTAAGAGTGGATAATGCAGATCGAGGATATAGTCCGCATTCGACTTAAGAAGATGCTGATGTCGCCTCCAGATGGTCTCATCATAGTGATGCGATACGTCCACGGTGAATCGCGACTGTGCTTTAGCCACAAATTCATTAAGGGTCTTTCCCCTTGCCGGCGCAACAATTAAGGCAACGCCCTGAAATCGAAACCAGCCATTACAGTTGGTCAATCACACCATCCTATTAATACCAATAGTCCCATTAATGAATGGGACTATTATTACTAACCTGTAGGCAGTACGATTTAGGAAAGCTTACGGATTTTTTCAATAGTTGCAAAACGCAGTTCGCCAAAGCTTCATGAAAGTCTGTCACAAAAAGGCAATCCGCCGCTATTACATAGTCGAACGGGTCCAGATCCTCGTAATCATTTGGCCGATCCCAACGCAGGACTCTAAAAAGCAATCGTAATACAGTTCTTAATGCTTGACTAGCCAATTGATGGGGCCAAAGAATAAAACAAGCGCTCTCACCTTACACCAACGTTATGAGTTTTGTACAATCTTTTTTCCATGTTACAAGATTGTATACGCCTACAGTCTGTCAAGAAACACAATTACTCCGATCGACATACTGGTGAGATACGAAGTTTAAGAACATTCTGGTACGAATAACACAAGTAGTACTGTAGAACATCCAAACAGCTAACCCACAGCTACACAGACAGAATACTATACAAGTTGAGCCACAACAAACACTATTACTGTAAATGTAAAGTGATAAAACAACGAGTATACATACTTTCTATACTTCTGGCATTTCCATCCGTTAGTAGAACAGCTTCAGCATCAACTCCACCGGCAATCTAGGGCAAACACTTTGGTTTGGATCGGTCTAGACTCTCGAGTGAAAACAATAAATACGGTAAGTTCGTGTACTTACAAAGTTTGCAGCGAGACAAGTCATTCCACCTCCTAATTCACAAACCCGCTTCCCACTACAAGAATTCACATACAAAGCGGCTGGATCGACATGACGAACAAAGACACAATACAAAGAGCGGGCCACAGGAATAAGGAGAGGAGACTTGTCGCACCTAAACCTTCCAACCGTTTGCGCACAAATATAGGCCAGGACTTGCTCGGACGGCCAAATACCTTCAGATAGCAAGCAAAAACATGAAGCGAAATACAAACAGCATCATGGAACCTACATATATTGCCGGTATTATCGAATCCTTTAATGTCCGCGATGGTATGAGATCTGACAGGGGAGCTGCAATCAACAAATTATGATTGTAATGACACAACCCTTCCCTTTGTTATCTTTTTATTGTCACCTGATAAACACCGAAAGAATGGAAGGTTCTAATGGAGATGACGCCTGATCATCCCCTTCCACATGGTCGTCCTTCAGAGAGGTTGAGTAAGAAGAAAAGGTCAAAGCGGAACATGAGGGAAAGTGGAAGAAGGCACCGCTATTTCCTTCAACATTTGGATCTGGAGTTTGGTCGAATAGTCCGAAATCGGCAAAGCGGCGCGTGGACGCCACACCACGACTACCTAGCACACACGTACTTCCTAATACCAAGTTTCTGCTACTATTCTCTGCACCATCGCAGTTTGCCTCAACCAAAAGAGTGCCCGAATCCGTTGACTTTGGAACAATTGCCTGCAGAACAGAAACAACTTTAGCATTTGACCCAATCAAATTCTGTTAGCGGCGCTGTCTGTTGGTTAGCCCATGAAAGCATATATTGCCCATGAAAGCACTAGTATGAGGTAAGGGGCCTTTCACATATTACGTAATCAAGGGAAGGTGGGTGGGTGGTGTCCGAAAAGCATACGTTTCATTACGATTTTTTGGGTGGTCCAACCGGTGATTAAGAATTGATTACGAAGGGGGGGTGGTTTCAATACCCGAGAAATTTCGATTTTTTTTAAAATTTCGTTTTACATTACCCATGGATGGAAATGGGGATAATCTGTCATGGCATGATGATTTAAACGTGTGCGTATGACCAAAACTGCATGTCCCGAGGCGGATTTGCATTTACTTTGTTCTTCTAGGTATATTAAATAATCTTCTGAATATTAGTTTCTATAACTTTCGACTTCAAATTTCCTTTTTCATGATCTTCCAAGCAATTAATGGGAACGTGGTACTGAGAAGCCATGTTCTAGTAATTGTTAGTTTGGTTTGAAAAATGATTTTTTTACTTACTTTGCAAATGTACTACATTTCCCACTTTTCGAGAACCCTCTTTTCTTTCGCTGACAGTTAAAAGTTCCACAAACGATTACTAAATCGGAATCCACGCAGAGATGAATGGCAGCATCCTATGTCCTGTTTGCCCTGCGGATTTTCGGGACTAGAGTCGTCTAATTTGGTTGTTGTTATGCACTGACTGATTGATTTCTTACAGCGAT
>LRSR01000997.1:0-10034 GCA_001579985.1 Hypsibius dujardini
TCTCTTTCTTTTGAAGAACCCGAAACAGTAGATGTAGTACTTGAGCGTATCTTGGCGTGTTTCGTTCTGCTTGACAGAGCGTGTGGGGTGTGGGAAGGGTATGTAGCGTATATATTTGGTGTACATGTATATGGGGGAACTCTGTCTGTGTTGTATGTGAACCGAGGAAACGGTCCCCGCTTCGTAGACACAAAAACAACCCGCGGAAAAGAGATCTCTGATCTTTTGCGGTTACGTACCGTATTCCCCCGATCTCAAGGGACACTTTTTTGCCCTACCAGTTAATTTGATCCACCCCGGATCTCATCTGTTCATCACCGTTTGTTATTGTTTACCCACAATCAATCAATCAACTAATTCCATGTGTGCGTCAAGAAATCCCGCATAATCAATCAATCAATCGCTGCCAAGTTCGGCTTAAATTTCAACCAATCACGACACAGTGAATTCGATTGAACAGTCAACCGATGACTGGAGGGGGTGGGGCTTAACTGTCCCTTCAGATCGGGGGAATACGGTACGTTGTTTTTGTTCACGCTGGATCGACTGACGACACGGGCAGGAATCGTGGCCAGGGCGAAATGTGATCTTACGTACTTTTCACAAGGGGTCGGAACAGACAGTGACACGCCGATCGCCGTGAATTTTTTTTTAAAAAATAGTAGACTCAATAAGTGAATTAAAAAAAATATTTCACCTGCTGAGGAGTTTTGCTTTCGGAATGAAAAAAACTGAGAAGTTTCGATAATGCCTTGCCTGTTGTCCATTCATTTTAACAGTTGATTGTTTGATCCACGCAAATTGCGCAAGGATTTCCGTTTTTCAGCCCACGCACGTGTTGTCTGCAGACCTTTGACCTCAGGCATCATCCTCAGGCATCATCCTTTTTATCAGGCGCCTTTTTAAAAGACGCATCACAAGTGAGGGAGTCTTTTTCTTTCGTGCATGATTAATGGGTGAGACAGCAGCTGTTGCGAAAAAAGACGCATATATGCGAGATTAAATGGGACGCAGTGCCGGCCAGACGGGAAAGCCCAAAAGACGGGCAAACCGTTTTCGATCGTGAATGAGTGAACGATAACGTCAGGCACGTCACGCTTGTACCGCGTAATCATCCAAAAGATGGAAATCTTTTTAAGCGAATGGATGAAATGTTAAAAGTAGACCGTCGATGTACGGCTGCCCATGCCGAGACTTGATCCCGTCCTGGATCGAGACACGTCAATGAGATTTAACCCTTGTATCCCGAATCTGAAGTCGGACTCCGGACCCTGGCGAAAAAAATGACAGTAATTGGAACCCTAAATTGAAATTCATCCCATAATTGCATCCCATTTTGGGATTACAATTATGCACTGAGTCCACTTGGTTGACCAGTAGCACTTCTTCCCAAAATGCTTCCACCTTGACCAAAAAATGATTTGGCATGACCAACTTGTCTCAAGGGTGAGAAAAAAAAAGAAAAAAAGAACCTTCGTCAAGGAATTGAACCGTCGCCCTTTTTTATTTCAGGGACTAAAAAGCGTTATGCGATATGAAATCGGATTTAAGATAGTAAGTTTAACAGTCATCGATTGTAATCTTATTTAGGATAATGTGTTTCGGGAGGGTCAGTGGGCACCTGACGTCGCGTGATGATCATTAAATACAATGTGGAAATTGGCGGTCGATTAAATTTTCAGTCACCGTTTTGGAGGGCATTCAAGCTTTATTTATCGTTTTTTTCATGGATGAAAAATATTGTTTAAAGATATCGGATAATATTGCTGACGTGGGACATTATTCAAGTGCCGAATTCAGAATCACTTGGGCATGTTTTTTTTATTAGGACCTATTTTAGTGATGAATATAAAAACCTATTTCAGCGCCATAAACAAGCGAATTTATTTTTGGTGAAATTTCAAAATTGGAAACGGTCCCACAGCATTTACCAGTGGATGCAATCAATTGATTGATTGATCTAAAACCATCTGATTTCCCTTTTGATTGACTGGTTGATTGAGTGGTCTTCTTCGACTTAAGAATTTGATTGACCGATCGATTGGTTGATTGATTGATTGATCGATTGATTGTTTGATTGTGACTGGAACGAAGAACTGTTGAATAACGCTCGAAGCAGTTTTCTTCCTCTTCTTTGTTTATCTGTGGCGATGACGCAATTTTTCATATTAACCACTTAAATAGGTCTTAATAAAAAAACCTCTCCAAGTGATTCTGAATTTGTCAATTGAATAATGACTGAAGTTAGAGCTAGCTACACTATCACGGTAATCAGTCGTCAGCTGCATCTTTTCCTTCCCGTTCCGATTGCGATCCCTCAGACAAACTCGACTCCTCGTCCTCATTCACCGGTGTGCAAGCATAGCAATGTTGCTGGAAAAACAAAAAGCGGTCGAGAGATGATCATTCTTAATTGTTTTCTCTTGTCTGATATCACACAGCTTAAAACAAACCAATTTTTAAGGAGTTAAATTGCTTGAAAATGGGCGTTAAACATTTTCACACTTTCGTATTCAGATTAATTTTTTTGGTCCTAACCAAAAAAATTTTTGGCTACTTAAAAAAATATTTTAAATATATTTAAGCAAAATTATAAAAACATTTACACGCACTCGCAAGTCGTCCCAACAGCTGAGGCAGTAGACGAACTCGCAGTTCGCCGTTTCGCAGTGATGAAAACGCGAGTCTTCCCTTTCCTTACAGGCCGCACAGCTGGCCCTCCCTTTGCCCAGGAACTTGAGCCATCCACAGAGACACGGACACTGCTGTCGGAGGGCGGTGAACGTGTCGTACTCCATCGTGAGGTGATGTTCTCTGGCTTGGCGCCGCATTTGATGCCGGATCTGTCGGGCGTAGCCTGCGCGCCTCCGAAGTGTCGAATTATAAAGATTTAATATTCTTTGTTTCTCGCGCTAAAAAAAAGGAAATCAAAATTAATTAATTACCAAGAAATTATTCTTTGCAAAAAAAAAATCCTACAAATCCTGTGCGAAAATTCCTGTAAGTAAACACCTTTGGGAAGAAGAATGAACAGACACATCGCCTCAGTCGAAGGCCGTAGGATTCGAGGTAGAGTAAGAGGCAGATGACGCCCATCGTGCCGAACACTTTGAGGTAGAAGATGTCGGGCGTTCTTGTGGGATACGGCAGGCAAATTGCATTGTCAAATTTGTGATCAATTTCGTGCCGTTCGTGGAATCCCTTGAGGATCTTTTTGACCAGTTTGGCAAGCATTCCCCTGCCGAGGATTTCCAACTTCATATCGTGCACGCCTAACACATATGCAAAATGGACGATGAGAGACTGTCAGTTTAACCAGCGTCATCGGGAGCAGATAGTAGATAGGCATTCAACCACAGACACAGACACAGACACAGACACAGACACAGACACAGACACAGACACAGACACAGACACAGACAGACACGACATGTTTTTTTGCGCCACCTTTTTGCGTGTAAACAACGTAGGAATGGCGTGCGACAATGTCGAGGATCTCGTAAATAAGGCGATCAAACAGGAAGACCAGTACGAAGAGCATCATGTTGATGATGACTCGTAAAGTCCCCTTGCTGAACTTCTTCTGCTCCTCCGGAAGCAGCTTCCATTTAGTCGGCTCAATGAGGGCCTTCGCCTCCAGTTTTTTCAGCGGGAGCAGCGACATCCGGCCCTGTTCACGGAAACAACAAAGCAATACGCGTTTAAATTTCCGCGAGGGTATATAATTAAAGGCCAACCGGGGCCTATGAAACACCCAGCAGGCAACATCCCCGATAATTGCCCGCTTCCTGTGTCGTGTCTGTGTCTGCGTGTCTGTCTATGTCTGTGTCTGTCTGTCTGTCTGTCTGTCTGTCTGTGTCTGTGTGTGATGTACAAATTGAAAAACAAATAAGGATTATATTGGGAGAAATTACAGATGCAAGAGCGTGTGTGTGTCTGTGTACGAGGAAAGTGTCCCAGACCGGCACATTTTCAGTTTCTCCCAGTATGCATGCATTGGAATCAGAGACAGCCAAAACCGAATAAATTCAATATAAATCAACAAATTCAGTCGCCAGAACTGAAATTTGGGAGTGCGCCGTTTTAGGACGCTCACCTCGAACAAATATAAATGGCACGTACCCGCAGCCGTCGTCGTCGCTCGATACGCCGGAAATAGTCGGTGATGTAACAGTTGTCGAACTTGATACTGGAAATGTAGCTGTTGTAGTATTGAAACGAACTGCAACACGAAAAACACCGTCCGACATTTGATATTGTACCGCCGCGATTAAATCGGTCACTTTTTTCCCCGGGCAGCGCATTCGACCTGTGCGAGTGTGAGTGTGTGAGTGTGTGTGCTCACTCAACACACAGGCGCGTGTGACGGGGGCGCGGCTAAAGTGACCGGTTTAATCGCGGCAGTACAGTACGTGTTCCACGAGGAAGTGTCACTTGGTTCAAATCACGGTTCCGAATTTTTTTTCTAATTTTTTTCTAATCGTTTGCCATTATAATCAACATCTACCTCTCGCCGATTGATTCCAAAAGGATTTGTCGTAATCTAATCAAAACTCGAGGAGTAAAAATATTTTTAATTGAGTCCTGCTTGCTTTGCCTGATCGTAGGAAATTGGAGCTATAACTTCTTCTATTAATTAAAAAAAAATCTGATTTAACATTAGTAATTTAGGGATGTAAAGATCTGAATGAGGAAACGCACAAATTTTGTTTTCACTCAGCAGAAGAGAGGAAACATGCAGATGACCAAACCTCACCGAGAGCATTCTTTAGAGCGGTAATTACGTAGCTTGATTGATTGATTTTTTGTTGGTTGATTGACTGAACTCAAGAGCATTCTTTACAGCGGTAATTACGTAGCTTGATTGATTGCCTGAACTTAAGAGCATTCTTTACAGCGGTAATTACGTAGCTTGATTGATTGATTTTTTGTTGGTTGATTGACTGAACTCAAGAGCATTCTTTAAAGCGGTTATTACGTAGCTTGATTGATTGATTGAATTTAAGAGCATTCTTTACAGCGGTAATTACGTAGCTTGATTGATTGATTTTTTGTTGGTTGATTGACTGAACTCAAGAGCATTCTTTACAGCGGTTATTACGTAGCTTGATTGATTAACTGAACTCAAGAGCATTCTTTAGAGCGGCAATTACGTA
Source organism: Hypsibius dujardini (assembly GCA_001579985.1). Classification (NCBI taxonomy): domain Eukaryota; kingdom Metazoa; phylum Tardigrada; class Eutardigrada; order Parachela; family Hypsibiidae; genus Hypsibius; species Hypsibius dujardini. The sequence goes on from LRSR01000997.1 coordinate 5,157, forward strand.
GCTTGATTGATTGATTTTTTGTTGGTTGATTGACTGAACTCAAGAGCTTTCTGTACAGGGGCAATTACGTAGCTTGATTGATTGATTGAATTTAAGAGCTTTCTTTACAGCGGTAATTACGTAGCTTGATTGATTGATTTTTTGTTGGTTGATTGATTGAATTTAAGAGCACTCTTTAGAGCGGTAATTATGGTGCTTGATTGATTGTTGCAAGAAAACTGACGGTCAAATGGAAACAGTACTTTCGAAAAGTGTATCTTCGAAAATAAATCAGATCATCCAGAATCTTAAAGCTTGGTTCATGATACTTGACAGGTTAACGCGCAAGTCCCTTCTCTATGCTGCCGAGCCGGGAGAATGAAAAAGCAACCTCGCCCAAATGAAAAAAACAAGAAGTGACATTAATTCAGTTCAGTTCAGTTCAGGCTCGTTTTGAGCTGGAGGCGTGTTACAATATTGGTTGTTTTGTATGCGGTGAAATAAATGGCGCCGTACGTTATGAATATTTGGATGAAAGCGAAGGCCATGACCCGTTGGCAGATGGTGATGATGAAGTTAAAGAAGCCCTGCTTCTTGCCGAATTCATTCTTCATTCCCTTCTGCACGTCCTGAATGTTAACCGCGTCCACTCTGCCCTCTTTCGGGATAACCTGAAGAATCGCAAATTGTGTCAATAATAACCTATGCTCGCGATCTAAAGGGGCAGCTAAGCCCCGCCTCCCTCGGTATGGCCCTGCACTCGACTGAACGTTCAATCTGATTCACTCTTCTCTGATTGGCTCATTTCGTACAGCTTACTCGTTGTGCTCGATCGATTGATTGTACAGTTGTGCTTTTCCGTCTATTTCTCCCTACAGTGCTCGATTGATTGATTGATTGATTGATTGTACAATTGTGCTTTTTCGTATATTTCTCCCTACAGTGCTCGATTGATTGATTGATCGATTGATTGTACAGTTGTGCTTTTTCGTATATTTCTCCCTACAGTGGTCGATTGATTGATTGATTGTATATTTGTGCTTTTCCGTATGTTTCAGAAACAAATAAGGAAGAAAAAGACTTCCCCGCGCCTTTTTGTGCTATGGGCCGAGGCTTGATTGATTGATTCATCAGTAAGTCTCAATTGTTTTTATCCCTTGATCTGGGTTGGCCTGCGGACTGTGGAAGGTTCTCCTTGGGTGTGTGTCCTCATGCATCACACTTGGAACAGACGAGCAAACAACAAATCGATTGATTGATTGATTTTTATTGTAGTATATTATATTACTGTAGTTCGAAATTAAGAGTGCAGTATTTATAGAGAGTTAAAACGTTTGCTTAATTTGATGCAATTCTATTCAGTTCAATTCAATTCAAGATGAAGTACTTTGTATTCCAATTTGACATTCATCCCCTGCTCAAGCTGCGAACCGGCATCATCACCGTCAGCGTAAGCCCCGCCGAATCCGCTGTTCATCATCTTGCTGGAGTCACACTTCATCGGCAGCGGAAATACTGCGGAAAGAAAAACACCAAGGATCGACAATGAAATTAAAATCTCAAGCCTGCGATTTCTACCCATTTACAGGCAGCCAACGACGCAAACTCACATTCACAGACAGTCAACGACGGAACTCACGTTTACAGGCAGCCAATGAGGAAACTCACGTTTACAGGCAGCCAACGACGGAACTCACATTCACAGGCATCCAACGAGGAAACTCACGTTTACAGGCAGCCAACAACGGAACTCACGTTTACAGGCAGTCAACGATGGAAACTCACATTTCACAAGGTAGCAGAAGAAGTCAAGTTTAGTTGGCCAGCAGATCAGGTACCCGATCACAGGGATGGCGCTCAGGCATCGGTCCCAGGCACCTTGAAAGCTCCTTTTGCACGTGTCCACTGCCATACCCCAGATGTCTAAAGCAGAGAACAGTTAACGACTGCCTCAAAACTGCAGAAGCAATGCTTGAGGTGGCTCACTGTTGCACCGATAGTCCAGCTTCTTCATATAGGCCGTGTCCGTTTTGAAGGCCTTTGATTTCGTTCCACCGTCCTCCTTCGCCAAAACCGCCGCGTTTTTTGCTTCGATTTGCTTGAAAGCGGCGTTTCTGTCCGTACCCATTTCCGCATCCAACCGAACGGCCTTAGTCTCAGCTTCTTTTGTCTCTTTAGTGTCTTCCACCTCGTTTTTAACAGGAGACAATGATTTCTTCATCCCTGCTGCAATTTCATCCATTTTTTTACTGCCCTGGAAAAAAAATGTAGTGACGCAACATTCCCCTGCTTATTAGACGTCTGTGTCTGTGTCTATGTCTTTGTCTATATCTATGTCTATGTCTATGTCTATGTCTATGTCTGTGTCTGTGTCTGTGACTATGTCTGTGTCTGGGTCTGTGTCTGGGTCTGTGTCTGTGTCTGTGTCTGTGTCTGTGTCTGTGGCTGTGTCTGTGTCTGGGTCTGCGTCAGTGCCTGTGTCGTTCTTGTTGCCTTACCACGAATCCCTTGACGATGTTGAAGATCGGTTTGCCCGTCAGTTCAAACCGTTTTATCGTAATGTTGATCATCAGTTCTGTCATGCAAGTCACCGTGCGAACTGATTCCTTAAAGTTGTCCATCGTGTTGGAAATCGGGCCGGTCAATAACGCCCCAATCGCCATAGTCATCAGTATTCCCCGGCCTGACTTTCCGAAGAAACAGGGAAAAATCAGCCAGATAATGCAGCGTATCTTGATGGAGCGAGCATATCCCAGCGACATAATCAGCACCGTCATCGAGCCAAGAAGAAACCGCAGGAATGCGCTGAGTTTCAGCCGGTCAATCACGCAGAAGTAGAAGATCACACCGACGGCCAGTCCGAATGGGAACCCCAAAAGGGCCTTGACCATGACGTATTCTTTCTCTTGACTGTAGAAGAGCGCGTAGAAACAGGGGCACATCTTGTGGAGAATCCGTTTGAAATCTTTCATGAAGAAGAAATTGTTTTGAACGATATGATTACTTAATTAATTAATGATTAATTAATTAATTAATTAATTAGCTAATGATTATTTTAAATAAATTTTAGGTCTTACGCAGATTCAGTTTTTCCAGGCAAAAAGCGAGTCTGCTGCCTACTCGGTCCATCTCGTGGATGTCAATCAGTTCGTCCTTGTACCGGTAGTGCGGATCATCCGGGTCGTCCATGTCGATGGGCAACGGTACGTACGGTGGCATTTTCCTCCCGGGTACTTGCCCTGACCGTGAGAGATTGCTTGTGACGTCAGAGGGGGCCAGTAGCGAGCTGGAGAACTTGGGTAGTTGGTGGGCGAAACCGGTCACGCCCATGTGGAGGCTTGATTCTATCAAGACAAATGGATATTCCTAAAATTAGAACGTCGCAATCTTTTTTTGTTAATTTTTCCCACTTAAATTTATAATATTTAAAATTTTTAATTTAGTTTTTTAGTCGACTGAAAAAAGACTAAAGCCAATAAACTGGACGCTGAAGATTTTAATTTAGTTTTAGTTTTGTTTTGAAATCGAAAAATTGAAAGTGAATTTTCGAGGCCTTTTTCGGACTTAATTTGTTCGAAGTCTCCTGTATCGACCTTCGATCACGTCGAAGCCTGGCGTCACCTTTGAAAATGTAATTTTAGAATAATGACACTGTCGGTGGACGGGCGATTAATTCAAAATTTACAACAGATTGAACATGACTCTACGATACAAATTCTACTTTTGTCTCAGCTCACAATTCAAGCAGGTTGACTAACCGGTTGGGGCACCGGGGTCCAGGGGAGATGTACCTTGTCTGAGGCCTGAAAGGAAATGACAATTTATACTGTTGCAGTTATAATGGTAGTTCCCCTTGTTTCAAACCAATGTACCTGGGTTTTACAAGGGGTCTTTTCACATTTCAAGAAGGTATGCAACAAGACTCAGTCACTCACTTGTCGCACTTGAATAATCGTAGACTGGTTGATTTGCGTATCCGGAAATGAGTTCTCCATCCCGGATCAGGTCTACAATCAGATGGAAAGACAGACAGACAGACAGACAGACAGACAGACAGACAGACAGACAGACAGACAGACAGACAAACCATAAAACTAACCTACAGGTGCTTGGGAGGTTCTTATATGAAGGGAACTTCCGTTGCCCAAGGCAAAGTTGCTCTCATATACCGTCGCGCTAGCTGGAATGACAAGTGCGACGAGGTTTTTCCCTGTCGGACATTCGCGACTTCGTTTTCGGATTTAATATTCTCTCACGCTCAGACTCACGGTTTGCACTCGCCCGGAATCCTCCAGGTGGCACTGTCTGACCCGGGAAAATGGACTGTGGTCCACTAGCCTTCGCCTGTACACGAACAGTATAAGACTGCTTGACAACGGATTACATAATTGCGGTACGTAAAATAATTTTTTCACTGATTTGTACTTGTCACCATTCCAGCTTCATCCGAAGTCTTACCTCTTGCATGTTCATCATTGGATCAAACGAATCCCGACTCCCGCCCCTGAAACGGTTCGCCGGTCCTCCGACCGACGGCACCCTCACCGTCGAGGATCGCACCGACCTTGAAGTCGGCTCATTAGTATGAATCAACAGTGACGTAGACCTCGACATCGGCCGACCAACGGAATACGTCCTCGGTGGGTCATTAGCATTCCCCGGAGCGGCTGCATTTGCAAGTACAAGCAATCAAGCTATCAGCAATCAAGCGGATCATTGAAAGAACGCGCGAACCCCGGAAATCGTCTCATCAACGAGGACGCAGAAGAAGACTTCACATAATCACGTGACCGATACCTTGTCGTGCTGTCCTCGGGACCAGGGGAAGAGTGGTCCTGTTGTTCATCATCCCGGGTCGCTGCTGCTGTCCCCTTTCGTTCATCCTCGACTCACTTCAAC
>LRSR01000999.1:4525-14822 GCA_001579985.1 Hypsibius dujardini
GATCAAGAGATTCCTTGAGGCGATTCTGACTGGTGTCCTCCATGAGCATCATGTCGTAGCTGCTGGAAGCGGTCACGTAAATGATGGCGGTCACGTCGTTGAAGCACTGAATCCACTTGCGCCGCTCGTCCCGCTGACCGCCCACATCGAACATACTGTCGAGGAGAGAGAGAAGGAGACGTGTCACAAATAAACTTTCAAACGCTACCCACAGTGTCCGAGGAGAAGGGCAGTCTCCCATGCTTACTGGAAGTTGACTTTATCAACGCTGAACTTCGTCTCAAATATCCCCGACGTCTGCACACGAGCCCGCAAGATATCCTGAAAGAGCAACAACACCGCAACATTCCATCAATCAATCAGCCGAACCTTGATCCAGCTTACTACAACATCACTCCTTCATTCAATCAACCAATCCATCGATCAGGTCTGTCGGCCTGGATGGTTGTCTCTTTGAATGCCTGCCTGCCTGCCTGCCTGCCTGGTTGTCTGTTTGTATGCCTGTCTGTCTGCGTGTCTGTGTGTATGTCTGCCTGCCTCTTTGCCCCCCTCTCTCTCTCTCTTAATATGTTCAGTCGTGAGCAGTCAACAAATTACTTTATCAATCAATCAATCAATCAGCTGATGCCCAGGACGCTCGGAGGGACGCACCTGCTCGGATGGCGAATAATCCGGCCGCTTAATCTGCGGCATCTTCTCCAGAAAACTGTGGACAAGAGCAAGCCATTGACGTGAGCGAAAACGAGATCGCGTGCGCAAGAACGGCATGCGATAACGTCGCGACACTCACTATTTGGCACAATCAATGAGTTGATACTCATTGTTGCGTTCAAATGACTTTTGTACACCTTTATCCTTCCATAAGGCTTCCGCGTGCTCCCAAAACTCCTGCAACAAAGAATGATGCAAATGACAGTGCTAGCCGAGCAAGAGGCATACAAACATAAGACCACCTAAGGCAGAAAGCACCAAGATAGCCGGCTTGACAATGAATCAGGCAGACAGACAAGCATATAAGGGAACGAACAGACACACCTATAAGAGCCGGGCGTCAGACAGACAAACAAGGAAAAAGGCAGAAAACAAGACAAATACGCCAGACAGATAGGCAAAAGAGGTATTTTAGCCAGACAATCGAGAGACAAGCAGGCCAGCAAACACTAAATTACGCGGGTATAACACAGACAGACAGACACAGTTAAGCAAACAGACAAACATACAGATATTTACATCAATCAACGAGACAGACACAAGTAACCAGACAGGCAATCCTGCAAACACAGGTCAACAGGCAAGCAGACACACATCCGGCAGACACAAGTCAACAGGCAAGCAGACACACATCCGGCAGACACAAGTCAACAGGCAAGCAGACACACATTTGCAGCAGTCAAGACAGATAGATTGATAGGCATACAGACAGACATACAGATATTTACATCAATCAACGAGACAGACACAAGTAACCAGACAGGCAATCCTGCAGACACAGGTCAACAGGCAAGCAGACACACATTTGCAGCAGTCAAGACAGATAGGCATACAGACAGAGAGACAGACACAAACATAAGCAGACTGCTAAACAGCCCAGCAGGCAGACATTTTACACACAGAATGGACAGAAGACAGGACAACGGATTGGGGGAAGATAGAGACATGGAAACAAAAAGGGGACATAGGGACAGAAAAACAAACTGACGGGGTTGAGCGATCAAATCGGTACGGTTAAACACGCGGTAGAACAACAACAACAACATGACCAGGGAAATGAGAGGCGACGTACAGGCGGATATTCGAAGTTCTGCGCATCAGCGACGCTTTGGAGGTAGTCAACGCGACGCTTGTTCTCCGCCAGTTCCAGCGCAATCGTCGGCTCCAGCGTCGTCATCGAGCCGGTTATGATCTGTGTGTGTGTGCAAGTGCGGAGGAAAAGCAATGAGCGATAAAAACACAACGGTGATCTTCGTACAACCCTCTAGCGGTAACTGCGCGAGTAAGTCTACAGGCAATTTTCAGTCTGCCGGCGCGTGCCTCGACGCGAACCGCCACTAAATTGTGTGTCTAAGAGGCCAGTAACAGCACCACCCCTTATCAGTGCTACAGTATAGAGCTCCCTCGCCCATAAAGCATAATTCATCTACCCAAACCGAGAAAGAGACAAGAGTCGACAAAAACAAGGCTATTTAAAAAAAACCTGATTTAACTAGTGCCCTTCAAATACAGAGTCAAACACAAAACGAATTCTAATTCACCTCGAAGTACATTAAAATATAAAAATATAATAAAATAATAAAATTAGATTTCCCCCATTTCAAAATAACCTTTTTACCATTAGATGGTAAATTTAAATAGGTACATAAAAAATATATTTGATCATTTAAAATGGATTTCTATGCACCATATAAATGCGTAATAATTACACACTTTTATATACCCTAAATAACATAATTAATAGGAAAAAAAATTGACAGAGAGACAGACAGGCAGGCAGACAGACAGACAGACAGGTAGACAGACAAACAGACAGACAGACAGAGAGGTAGACAGACAGACAGACAGACAGACAGACAGACAGACAGACAGGTAAACAGACAAATAGATAAACAGGCAGATAGACAGACAGGCAGACAGACAGGCAGGCAGGCAGATAGACAGACAAGACAGATATAGACAGACATGCTGAGCAATAGCTGCAGCTCTCACCGTGATGGAGTCTTTGATGTTCTTCTTGATTTCCTCCACCTTTTGCTTCTTTTCCCTGTATGCGCGTTTGGGCAAAATGAGGAAATAAATGAGCCATAATAAAGTAGAAAAGCAAATGCGATTTCTCTCTGACGCGCAGCCTACGTTTCGTTGAAGCCTTCCACGTGAAGAATCCGCATCTGCTTGACGATGGTACTCTTTCCCGACTCACCGGCACCTGAGGGGCAAATATACAAAAAAAATCAATTAAACGGTATGGAATACAAAACGCAAAAAATCTGTCACAGCTAAAATAAAACGTACAGGAGAAAACTAAACAAGCAATCAATCAATCAATTGACCGTTACAGAAACGCAGTACTTGATATTGAAGGAATTGAATTGTATGCAAGTCAAACGGACGATCAATCAAAGCATCGAACCTTCGTTGCCCGGGACAGGGACGAATGGAACAGAAAGCCTCGATGAATATAAGCAACGCGATGAAAAATAAGCCCAAATTAGTCAGGGTAAGCAATAAAGTTTGATGATTATCAAATCCTCTCATTCAACAAAAGTCAATCAACTAATCAAAGGAAAAATGCACAAGCACGGAAACCAAAAATTGCATAATTTGTCGGTACAGAAATTTTAGGCAATTCAAGGAGAACAGTTACTGCAAGGATGAACGAGACTCGCATTCCATTACAGGAAACCGCAGTGAAGACCTCATAAATCAATCAATCGATCGACACAAAGTTGCAATGTGTCAAGGCAAGCAAATCAATCAATCAATCGACCGACACAAAATTGCAATGAGTCAAGACAAGCAAATCAATCAATCAATCAACACAAGGTTGCAACGAGTCAAGGCAAGTGAATCAATCAATCAATCAGAGCACTACATCGCCAACGTCTAATAGGAAATGTAAATCAATTTCAGACACCATTACATCCCTCACTCACCGAGCAGTAGTAACCTGTGAGTGGCGCGATACAGTTGCTTATCCCGCTGGAGCTGCTGGTCAATCTTCTTGTTCTGCTCCCGCTGCAGCCGATCGTCCTCCGGATCGGTCTGCGTCCGGCTGCTCCCGAAGCAACCCATGATCCCACTGCTGGAAGCACTGGCCGAGGCGGACGGAGGTCGATCCTCCCGATTATTATTGTCAGTATTCTGGGGATTATCCACTTGAAACACACACAAAACGTCCCCGTTGATGGCGATGAAGATGAAGAAGATGACAGAGGAGTAAATTCCTTCTGCCTTCCGTTCTTCCTCCCTCTTGCTGCAACATAAAACTCACGAGCTGTGCCGTCCGCGGTGGATCATCCAGAAGCACCGTCCATGAGGCAGTCAAAATGGCACGCCGAAGGGGCTCCTACACGGGACAGCGACATGAGGAAGGCGTGAAGCGTCAAGGGAGGCAGGCGAAAAAGTCAAAAACGCCGTTGACAAATTACCTGCAAAATAACGCTGAACGTCTCGACGATTCCGGGCGGTGTTGGGGAAGAGCAATTTCAACATCCATCAGCAGTTGAAAAAGCGAGACACCACGGACATCTTGAAATGGAATGTGGGTGAGAAATGCGAGCGAAGGCGAGGAAGATTTGATTTGAGGACGAGCTTTCTCAACTTTACCTGCACATTTTCATCATAACCTCCGAATGTGATGGGGTTGCGCAGATAAATTCCAATTTCGAAGGCCATCAACCGTCGAGGATACCGGACCGAAAGTGATGCGGAACTGGGGAATGGGATGAAAAACGTCAACAACGCTGGAGGAGGAGGACGTGCAAACACTGACACCTTCCCCTTTACCTGCAAATTCCTCCCCCAAAACGTGAAATACCCCGGAATGGATGATTAACGTTGCGATGGGCCGAATCGTGGGGATTCGAAAAAGTCCAACAGAGGGCCAATCTGAAAGGGGGAAGTGAGCCGACGCGACCGGAGAAGTTGAGGACGTCGGGAATATTTTTCCCTTTTTTTTCCTCTTCCGCTTCTACGCAATAAAAATCCTCTCAATGTGGCCGAGGAAATTTGCCGGAGGGATGGGGGGGCATTGCGGGGAATTTGTAGGCACACTCTGCGGGAAGCGTGGGGGGAAACGAAACGGGAGGTGAAAAGAGAGAAACAGGAAAAAGAAGGGGGAAGGAGAGGACGTTTTTCGTAAGACGATTTTTTTATTCCACGACCCTTCTCTCTCCTTGCGCCTGTTCATTTACGTTCACTTTCAATTAAAGAGTTACCGAACCGGATGAACTTTCAGGCGCGACAGTTTTCCACCCTACCACTTCCACCGTCCGGGACCAAAATGGAACACAACAGGAACGCGGAATGGAAATGGAATATAAGTTTCAATTCATTAACTCCACCTCCATTAGAGATTTGATTGAACTGATTACACTGCCAATAGGGGTATTCCATAATTCCACCGGAAGCATCAGCTGGATAAGTACTTTGGATTGGAATTGGAAACAGCCTAATTATTGGAGTTGGAATTTGGAGTAGGAATTGGAGATGTTGTCAGGGGGCCGCGCCCATCACAGGGCGCCATCTAGGGGGCCGATGGGGGTGGCACTCCAATTGGAACTCAGAATTGCTCTGCTTCCGGCTCCGGCGGGATGATGAGCGATGTGTGTTACCGTACCCGTATGGCGTGGTATGTAAATGCCGTGAAGTAAAAGTTGCGCGCGGCATGTCAGTGACCGTGGGTATCGATCCATACTCGCCCATACATACATACGCACGGGTATATACGGCCGTACGGGCGTACGTATGTACGTACGGGTGTATACGTACGGGTGTAACGTATTTACGTACGGATATATACGGACGTACGTACGTACGTAACGGTATATACGGGCGTACAAATATACCGGGTAGGAGCTTACTTTTTGCAAAATATTCTCATGCAGTTGGCCTCGCAACGGGCAATAATTAAAACTTCTTACTTTGATCAAAATGTCACAAATTTAGTAGGCTTTTAAAGCGCCGTTGCCGATTTTTGTTGCTCTCCACCGAAAAGAGGCTGATTTGAATTTTCAGAAGGTCATCAGAATAACGCGATGTTCCGCTCCATTGTTTTTCTGTGTAGAAAATTGCCCGCGAGCAGATTGTTATCGCGTCGCTAGATCAAATTATGGAAGCGAGCAACAAACCTAAAAGGCCATTTTCTAGAAAACTTAGTGGGTTATTAGTTCTATTGAGAAACGTTTTCATTTTTATGGCTAGGTGCAGAAAAAAATTAGTTGCTCTTCAGAGTGGAAGTTTGGGACGAAATTTTAAAATCAGCGGTGGCACTTTTGGACACAGGGCTGCAACTCTTGAACTGCATTTTTGTCAAAAATATTTTGTAACTAAGTTAGCAAAATTACCGAGGATCAAAAAAACGTTGGTAGATGGCTTAAAGGTTCTCTGAGTGAAGCCCAGTGCCGCGGCTACAGGGAAGATGTCGGAGACGTCTCAAAATTTATTCAGTTTTGAATTTTTTAAAAATGTTTGAAAAAATAAAAACTGGGACATTCTTCTCCACTTTTTGGATTCATAAGAATGTGAAAAACATGGCTCACTAAATATTTTTTAAAATTCTGATAATTGCAAAATATTCGTCTTAAATAGGGCTTTTTAAATAATAATAGATCGGATAACATCAGGCGGGCGCAGTGTATCATTAAAAAACAGCTATTCCAAAAAGTAAGTTTTACCCGGTATGTACGGGTATATAAGGACGAGTAACTGCGACTAACCAATTGATTTTACTGAAACTTTGACTGGTTGTGCATTAGCAATCTATTACTTATTTAGATAAGATTTTTTGTTACTTTCTTAAAATGTTTTATAAACTTTTTTTTAAACTTTTTCTTTTTTAATTTTTTTCTCTTCTTCCGATTCCGACGTCCTGCACGTTGAAGCAGCCCAATTTTTGTCAACATCCAGGGTGAGACAAGCTCTCCATGTACCACGAGGTACGAGAGTAATGGTAAACTCAACGCGGGGACAGAGTACCGGGTGCTCCAGGCAGGAAGGAGAAAAAAAGCGTCCACAACAAAATGAGAAGGATAAATATCGCCACCAGTTGAGAAAGAAACAACACACGCCTCCTAATATTTATTTCGTCACTTCATGAATGGCGTGCGCTAGGTAGTCAACGTTCTTAGACGTCACACCGGCCATCGAGATACGACCGTCCTTTGTGAGGAACACAGAGAATTCCTTCGTCAACCGCTCGACCTAGACACGCGAAAATAATAAATATTGCAATTTTCGGTCTAAAAATGTCACATCAAGCCGTGGAGGGCACATTCAACAACATGGTGCCTTACTTGTGGGGGAGTAAGACCGGTGAAGCAAAACATGCCAATCTGATCGGTGATGTGTTTCCAGTTCTTCGTGGAACCTTCGCGCTTCAGACCGTCTTCCAGCAGTGTGCGCATCTTGATGATGCGATCGGCCATGCCTTTCACATCCTTCAGCCTAAGGAGAGACAGACATGAAGGACGGACAGACAGACAAACAGACAGACAGTCAGACAGTCAGACACACAGGCAGGCAGGCAGACAGGCAGACAGACAATTAGACAGAGACAGATAGACAGATAGACAGACAGACATAGGACATACAGAATTGGAAAACCACTTAAGAGGTTGACAGACGAAAGGATAGAGAGTCTATTTACCATTCCGCCTGGAGGTCGGGTGTGTTGAGGATTGTCGAGGCAATTCTGGCGCCATGCACCGGCGGATTGGAGTACATTGGCCGGATGAGGATTTTGATTTGACTCTCCACCGCCTTGGCCTCTTCCTGGTCGTTGCAGACAACCGAAAAAGCACCCACCCGCTCACCGTAGAGGCCCATATTCTTGGCAAAAGACTGCGCCAGAACAATCTTGTGACCGTCCTTGACGAACTGCCGGACCGCCTGGGCGTCCTTATCGGTGCAGCCGCTGGCAAAGCCTTGATAAGCCATGTCGAAGTACACGAAAGCGTTCCGGTTCTAATATGCAAGAGAATGGAAAACAAATGAAACCCATCATGAAAGTCTATTCCATTTTCGGCCAATGCCGTCAGTGGCAGCCTACCTTGAGGATCTTCGAAATTTCGGCCCAATGTTCGGGCTTGGGATCAACACCTGTAAATAACGGCGGCATCTTAAGACATCTGCCATTCAAAACATCTTACTGCTACCAATCCGAGCGTATAATCACTAGTCGGTTAATCTGTTTGCCAGAATGCCAAGTCTGTCTGCCTGTCTGCGTGTCTGTCAGTCTGTGTTGCTGCCTGCTTGTTTTGCTGTCTGCTTATGTGTGTGCCTATCTTTATGTCTGTCTGCCTGTCTGCCTGCCTGCCTGCCTGCCTGCCTGTCTGTCTGCCTGTCTGTCTGTCTGTCTGTCTGTCTGTCTGTCTGTCTGTGTGTCTGTGTGTCTGCCGGTCTGTGTTGCTGTCTGCTTGTGTGAGTGCCTATCTGTCTATTATGTCTGACTCTCTGCCGGTGTGCCTGGCTATCTGCGTCCGGTCTGTCTGTGTAGCCGAATGACTGTCCGTCTACCTGGCTGTTTGATTGGGCAAACCATCTGCATAACCAACCTGTAGGGTTGTGAGCACAAGCGTGGAGCAAGACAATCGACTGAAGGGGGAGTTTCTGTAACGTAAAAATATGCTTTGCGAGAGAAGTTAACCAGCAAACTCAAGCAGCAAGGCAGTGACGCACAGCCAGATCTTGGAGCGCGCCGACGTGGTCGAATCCGCACGTCTTCGGGTCGTAGTAGCGGTACTGCTTGACGGCAAGACCGGCATGTCTGCGTAAAGGAAAACACATGGGCACGTTAGGGGGATCGACTGAATGACTGACAGACAGAGAGACTGACAGACAAACGGGCAGACAGATCAACAGACATGCAGACAGAGGCAGATAGTTTCGTTCCTTACTTGAAAATGGGAATATGATTTCCCCATGTCGGTGTAGGCATGTAGACCTCCTTATTGCCTTTGAAAAATTTCTCCTAAAAATCAAAAACACACCTTGTCACGATTCAGCAAAAGCAAGCAGAACGACACAGGGCCAAGACGAGGCGAAGTGAGTTAACTGAGGTTCTCCTGCCAATCAATCAATCGATCGATCAACGACCGCATATGAAGTAAGCAATTAATCAATCAACCACCCAGCGACTGACCCACACAAATCAGACATTAATCTAAAAATAAAATGGAATTAGCGGAGTGGAGTGGAGTGGATACTTACAAGGAAAGCAGCTCCCAGACGGAGAGCTCCGGTGCCAGAAATGGCTTGAGTCGTCACATTCTAAGAGAAAAGGTTGTTGATTAAACCCAGAGTCGTTTCTGGTTGCTTCAGCTCAAACAGCACGAACCAAGCCATTGCGAATCACAGGACTATCCTTCCCGAAGGCGAGCACAGCGGCGGCCTTGTTGAAGTCAGCCACACCGGTGATGGGCGCGTACTCCTTGTCCAGTCCTTGGGAGTGAATGTGATTTTCTGCCTGCAGTCAGAAAAAAGCTCGTTTTCAAGCTATTATCTGTCTGCCTGCCTGCCTGCCTGCCTGCCTGCCTGTCTGTCTGTCTGTCTGTCTGTCTGTCTGTCTGTTTCGGTCACACCTTGATAACACTGGGAAGTATGAAGGGCTTGTTGTTGTCATCACGGTAGGCTCCCACGCCCAAATTCATCTTGTTGGGGCTTTTATCCTTCTTGAACGCTTCCGTCACACCCAGAATCGCATCCGGCGGTCCAAGCTCGACCTAAAACAATCCCCAAAAAATGAGATAATTACATATGGAGAATGTAGAACATTCACATTCTAGCTTAAAAATAGCCTTGTTTACATATATTTATATTTAACTCTCTGAAGACGGGTGTGTTTACTTAGGATCACGTTTTCACAAAAAACTGGGCGCCTGAAGTCAATTCTTAACCTATTTCAGTGAAACCAAAACGTTTGATCCTAGAATTGGTAGCGCTACTTGAATCTAAAAAGGTTTTGGAAAGATTTGATTGGGAAGAGCATGATCTGGGTTGATCCCAAATGGGATCACCCCCGGACGAGCCCAAATGGGATCACCCTCAGGACGAGCCCAAATGGGATCACCCCCGGACGAGCCCAAATGGGTTAACCCTCAGGACGAGCCCAAATGGGATCACCCTCAGGACGAGAGATTTCAAATGATTTTTCCAATTTACATGGATTTTCGTTCAAACATTCGAAAACGGCAGTTCTGTTGTAAACTCTAAGGCAAACAGTTTGATATATTGCGAAGGAGATTAGGACACCTGAGTAGTGCACAGGAAAAATCGAATCACTGGGAAGCACCAATCAGGCTGCTCAATGCGCTTTCCCAATGCGCACCGCTTTGTTGTGCTTTTCTTGCTGGGCGGTATGAGACAGTGCGTGTACAAAGACAGCTGCATGTGTTTAGGAAAGTACTATGTACATACCAGCGTGTGCAAGGCGCCACTCATGCAATACGCTATGGCCCATTAAGCACTTTACACGAAGTGATCCTAAACAGGATCAACGTGCACCCAAAAAATACCCTGTCTTCAGAGAGTTAAGTCTCAAAATTTACTGAAGTTTTAGGATATTTCATTTCACACCCAAAAAATA
>LRSR01001000.1:0-11105 GCA_001579985.1 Hypsibius dujardini
GTCGAAGAAGGTGTGTTGGTCTTTCCGCAGCACGAGCGTCTGACGGTCCATCAAGGCATGAAGATGTGCGACTTCCGCTTTCAGTTGGTCGTTCTCGGTGAGGACGCCTTCGCACTGTGAAACATCCGTCTGGAGCTTTGATACGGACTTTTTAAGAGATTTCACGCGTTTGGCGAGGCGTGCTTTTTCGGACTCGGCAGTCTTTGCTAGGGTTTCTTGTGTCTGTACCATTGTTGAGAGTTCGTTTTTGCGATCACGTAGTTCGATCAGCTCGTTGGATTGCTTCTCGGACAGCTGCCGGAGACGTTCGTTCTCATACTTAATCTCTTTTCGGACTTTCAACTTATTGGCCAGTCGTTGAACTTCCCCTTGGAGGGCTGCCTTCTCGCTGGCGATCTTTTTGCAGTCGGCGGTGAGGGTTTCGGTGACATTTTCTTTTTCTTTTTGAAGGCCTTCTCGCTCCCTCTCAAGAACTTCCACTTTCTTTGCCACGCGTTGCTCGTGGTTTTCCGATTCAGACTTGGCGGCACTGAGAGTGGATTTCAAATCCACGACGTCCTAAAAATATCGACAAACTGTATCTATATTTGCTTGTTTGTCTGTCTCTGTTGCAGTCTCTGTCTGAAACTGTCTGTCTGTCTGTCTGTGCTGTCTGTCTGTCTGTCTGTCTGTCTGTCTATCTGTCTGTCTGTCTGCAGGTGTCTGCCGCCTGTCTGCATCTCCGTGCCTGCCAGCTAGCCTGTGTGTGTGTTTCTCTCTGTCTCTATGCCTGTCTCCATGACTGCCAGTTTCTTCTGTTCATTTGTTTCTATCCGTTTGTCTGTATTGTTAATTGCCTTTATAACGTGCACAACTTAGCCTACCTCTTCCAACTGGACAGATTTCAGTTTCAAGGACTCGTATTCCGACTTTGTCTTCTCTAGACTGAGCAGTTGACCTTCCTGCTCGCGAAGTCGAAGCTGCAGCTGACAATTGTCCACCTCGAGCCTGCTGTTTGTTTCCTGAAGGTACCTCTCGTGACCAGTCTGGAACTCGGTCTGACTGTTCTTCAGGTGAACCAGTGTATCAATTTCCTTCGACTGTGTCCGCTGTAAGTCTTGTGTTCGCTTCAAATCCGATTGCAGCGCACTATTCGTATCGCGAAGTTGGTCGATTTGTGCCTTGAGCAAAAGAGTCAACCGTTCTTGATGCGAACTCTGCTCGCGATCAGACTTCAACTGCAGCAACTCTTTCCGAAGTGATTGGTTCTCGTTGAGTAGCCGGGCGTTCCGGACAGGATCGGGTTCGCTGTCACCACGAGAGTTGAACGATTCGGAACGGACAGCAGCAAGCTGGGACGTTAGATTTCGAATTTCGTTTTTATGGAGAGTATCGTTCTTGCGGTTTTCCGCGATTTTATTGTCCAGACACACCTTCAGTTCCCGCATCGTTCGCATAATATCTTCGAAGGCATCGCGGTCAATAGTGAGAGACATACTCTAGTGATGGTGGCAAAATATGGCATGTTAGGATAAGACGATGTTTTCGAATCTCTTTTCGGAGCTGCGGAGCTGCGAAGCCCAACGGGGTTGAGTTATTTTGGGGCTTCAGGCGACCCAGTGTCATCTGTGTCACCTAGATACTAAAGGTATAGATACTAAAGGTATAGATACTAAATACTAAAGATACTGATACAATAAATATTAAATACCACATACTGAAGGTACTACATACTAAAGGTACTAGTACAATGGCAGGGACCACAAACGGCGCACCCTCGAGCTTGCAGGCCTTCTAGATCGTTTCTGAAACATATCTGGCCTCCATGTGAGAGGAAATCATCGGTAAACTCAGGGGAGCGCTCTTCCATATGGCTCAAATACTATTACTGAATTAATAATAATTTATTTTGGTTGTAACGTGAAATATTACGTCCGTTGTCCGTCCGTCTCGTCCATCCGTTCGCCCGTCTCGTTCATCCGTCCGTCTCGTCCATCCGTTCGCCCGTCTCGTTCATCCGTCCGTCTCGTCCATCCGTTCGCCCGTCTCGTTCATCCATCCGTCCGTCTCGTTCATCCGTCCGTCCGTCTGTCTCGTTCATCCGTCCGTCCGTCCGTCTCGTCCATCCGTCCGCCCGTCCGTCTCGTTCATCTGTCCCTCCGTCTCGTTCATCCGTCCGTCCGTATGTTGTACGTTCATCGGCTGTCCGTTCAGTCGTTGTACGTTGTTCGACCATCTGTCCGACAACGGACGGACGGTCGACGGATGGACAAAGAACGAACAGATGGACAACGCTCAGATGGACGACGGACAGACCGAAGGACGAACGGACAACATGGAAAGGTTAATATAGCACATGCACTTGATGATGTATACAGGGAGGGGTAAAATAGCCGGGGTTTTATTGGGCACCAAAAAGGGGCAAAATAGCCACTCCGTTTAATATTTTTAAATACCTTGCAACCAACAAATTCCAACAAATCCTGAGTATTCCAGGTATTCCAGTGGAATTACCGGTGTTTCTCTTTCTCCACAGGTCATCAGAATTTTCGGAGGCATTGATCGGCACCTAGTCGAACGCTCTCCGCTCTCTAATAACTAATAAATGGCTTAAAAATGTATTTAATAAATAAAAACCTATTCTAGTTTCAATATTATTAAAAAGCCTAAATTACGCTCACCAAAAAGGGTGCGTACACAAGTGAGATTTCGTTTCTCTTCTCCTAGGACCACTACCCGGTAGAATTGCCTAAGACGATCGAAAGTACGACAAAGAAATGTGCGAAAAAATCGACAATACAAACATATACGAAGAAAGGTGAAAGGTGAAAGAAAGGTGAAAGGTGAAAGGTGAAAGGTGAAAGGTGAAAGGTGAAAGGTGAAAGGTGAAAGGTGAAAGGTGAAAGAAAGGTGGACCGTTTCCGGAGCGCTTCCAACACGTGTGCGCTTCGTGAATGCCCAATTGATTAACAAATTTCGACAGTTCATTGAAACATTTACTGATAATATTGCGGGCCACCACCACCATATCCGGCGTCGTCCTGCTGTGACGGATACCTCGCCGTCGCATTCTGCTCCAGCTCCAGCTGCTGTTCATCCCACTGTCCGTACGGATCCAACGTATCTGACCACTGCGTTGCCGGTTCGTCCGAAGGGTACGGCATCGGCCGCATCAGAACCGGTCTCATCGAAGCCGGAGGAGGCTGCAGATACGCTGCATAACCTTCCATAGCCGGGGCTTCTACACCACCGACACTGTAGGGGGTCGGCTGAAACGGTTGGTATTCCGGCGAGTCCAGCGCCGAATGCCGTTGCGTAGTTGAGGGTCGACTACTGTTGCTGTAATGGAACCGCGTTCCGACCGGCAGAGGGCGTCGCTGCGAACGGTAGCTCTCGGGCGTCGTCGGTCGAGATAATCCCACCGATGGGTGTGGTCGTTGTCTGCGAACCACCGATGGGTGCGGTCGTTGCCTGCGAACCACCGATGGGCGCGGTCGTTGCCTGCGAACCGGTTCGCTTCTGTTCGCCAGCCGCAGTTCGCGCTCAGAGTCCTCAATTGGAACGCTGTTCCCATCCTGTTCCCGTTTGTTCGCTATCGCTCGCGGTGTCGGTTCGCTCCTCGTCTCGGCGGGCTGTTCTTTTTGCGATCTTTTCCGCGTAATCGCGAGCTCCTCATCCCCCGAGGAGGTTTCTTCCGGCGCTAGCTCTCGTCGGAATTTAACTTTTCGTGACAGCGATTCGCTTTCGGTCTTGTTCGTTTTTCTTCTATGAGGTCTTCGTGAACGAGGGGTTACGTCTGAGTCCGAGGACGAAACCTGCGATGAGGACAAACCGGTTTTCGTCGCCGCCGACGTGCTACGAGATTCTGGTTCGCTGGTCGTTGGGTTGGACCACTTCGTTGTGGCGTCACTCGTAGCGTTCGTTGTTTTGGAAAGTGACGTTTCGGAATCACTTGGTTCGCTAGGCAGCAACTTCCTTGCAAGATATTTGTCGGGAGCTCGGCTAACGTGTGGGGGAATTTTCATCTGCACCGGCTGATTAGTTCGACGTGGCATGGTAATGAGTGGCCGCGGAAAGACCGAACCGTCTGACTTTCGTCGCGGTATCGGTTGGTCGTAATCGGAATCAGGGTCTGCGCTGTTCGGGCCGAAATGAAAATTGTCTCGCGGTTGCCCGTAAAGCCGTCCGAGGTCCATAGCCGAGGGTGTTTGGATGGCTTTTTCTTGCATTGTGAGGAGACGTTGGATATAGTCGGCGGGAAGCTGACCGGTCCGCTGAAGACTGCATGTGTGGCGGAGGAGAAAGTCCTTACGGTGGCCATCAGTAAACCAACTGGGCATTCGCTGCATTATGGCGTTGTAAGCAGGAAATCTGTGTAAACGAAGTAGTAGAATATGTAGTAAAGCTGAGCTCAGGATGTGTCTCTAGCTGCTTCTTTACTTGAGTGCATGTCTGTCTATCTGTCTGCTGTGTGTCTGTTTGTTTGTCTGCCTGTCTGTTTGTCTGTTTGTCTGTTTGTTTGTCTGTTTGTCTGCCTGTCTGGTTGCCTATATGTTTGCTTGTCTGTCTGTCTGCCTGTCTTTCTGTCTGTTTTCGGTCTGTTTGTTTGGTGGAGAACACAACGCCCATTGTACCTCCTCATGCATCCAGTTCTTAAAAGAGCAAATAAGGCAAAGAGGACGCAGACGGATCCAAGCAGCGCCACCACTAGGACTGCCGTCTCACTGACTTCGACAAAGTCGATGTCTGAAAAGAGTACAACGGTATGTTACTAGAATTCATTTTTTCAACGGATTTTCGCAGAAATGGCCAGCGAACCATTTGCGTCATCGAAGCTGACTCCAAAAACGTGGACCAGAATTTCATAGTGCCCAGTCCGTAAGAGACAGCCGTAAAATCCGTCACTATCACCGATCTCCGTGTTACGGACCGTCAGCTTTGTTGCATGCTTCATGCCTGCAATCTTTTCCAATATTTTAACAAGTTCAGGAAAGCTGCCACGACATTGCTTCGCGTCAATACCTGCTGGATGCTCATGGACGTGAGATTCTGAATGATTTCTCCTTCACGGAGCCAGAACGCGATTCCTCCGCTCACACCCAGTTTGTCTTCATGACTTGACAGGTCACACTGGAATTCCACTTCCGCTGCCGGCGGCTCATGATACTCATCATATTTGGCTATAGAAGTCAAAATGTTTGTTGTCTGTTCACAGTTTTGACGAGAAGTCTCAGTGATTAAGATGAACGCAGGTATTGAAACGAACCGGCAATACTGGCGGATATGGAGCTGACCAGTCTTCCCGTTTGGCGCATGGCCACTTCTCGGAGGACGTTGTAGTCCTTTTTGTTGATCGAAATGCTATACAAAATTCCGTTGAATCCTCCAGTTTGTTTCGTGATCATGTAAACAATTGTCCAGTAATCCCGCTCACCGCCAGCAAAGTGCAAGGGTGGCCTTGCTCGGTACGGCTCTCCGTCAAGTGTAATGAGGTACGCATGCTCATGATTCAGACGAAGATGTGCTTGCTTACTTTTTACCGTGACCGTGACAGTAAGCCAATGTTTTTCCTGCAAGAGAAACCGAAAAGTATAAATAAGATAATACATGATAGTCGTTGAAGAGGTAGACAGACAGACAGACAGACAGACAGACAGACAGACAGACAGACAGACAGACAGACAACAGACAGACAGACAAACAGACAGACAAACAGACAGACAAACAGATAGGCAGGCAGGCAAACAGACAAACAGACAGACAGACAGACAGACAGACAGACAGACAGACAGACACAGTCAGAGAGACAGACATGCAGGCAGACAGACAGAAATTAAAGCCTACTACTACTGGCTCCGTTATTGTACACATCTTCTCCGATCCCAAATTCAGACAGAATACGAGACTGTTCTTCCGAAAGTACAGTATCAGATACGACCCAGCCTCTTCGCCAAAGTTGGACCACACCACTCCAGTGGACGTTGAGAACGGCTTGATTACTATCTCAATCACGATGTCTGGTTTGTGACAGTCGGAGCAGGTGAAGACGGTGTAATCGTCGCCGGTAAACATCGGATAAAGTTCTTCCGCTTCCACATCCCATCGCACAACCTTGCGTTTCGCTATGGGATGATTCGTCTGCTCATTCACTGATGTCATTTCTTCGGTTTCATCCAGAAAGTACTCTTCGTAGCCGACTCGAACAGATGCGATCCAACCAACAAAGCCTATGATATCCATGAAAATGGAATTACTTGTATGAGTCATCAGGTAAAATTTCAAGAATTCGTGACGCATTTACAATTTAACCAACCAACAGTTTAATTAAAAACTAAATAAACGAAAAATAAAATATTTTTAATTAAATGAAAAATACACGATTTTTCGAAAATGCCTTCGTTGAAATTACCTGGATGTGTGATGCCAGTGTCTGAGCGGAAAATCTCACTAACACCTCCAACGAACATCTGCTGATCCAAGTCTACCTTCTCCATCTCGACATTGGGCGATTTTCGCTCCATCGGGACGCCATTATTGACGCGAAGAATTATCCGTGTCCCCACCACCGCAGCGAAGACGTTACTCCAACGGCTCATTTCTAATATTTCATCGTGACGAAGCGACGCGACCACGCCCGCCATCTATCCCCAAAAATATTAACAACTTTTACGTTCTCTAAGCATTTTTAGGCCTTCGATCGTCCCTTTTAGGACAGAAGAACCTAAACATACAAGCTGTTAGACTGAATAACAGGAGAAGAATTGTAGTGAGATTTTACTGGTAGAGGAGGTTAGAGGTGAAAGGAAGGAACTGTGCAAGATTACTGTAGAACACACGCTTATATAGTCAGAGATAAAGAATAGTTCCTGATCTAACGTTCTAGTTCCTGCAGAAACGACGGAACTATGTAGATGATAATGGCTGAGTAAGTAATTGTAGAATGTGAGGGTAGATAGGAATGGGTTAATTAGGTAGATAGACTATATTATTACACAGATGGCCACAATTTTGGGTGGCAGGCTTTAAACCAAAACGGGTGGTCCGAGTTCGAGCCGAATTAAGTCACCGCGCGCACGCGCTCTTGACCACAGCTGATCATGCAGCCTTTACTCAATTGATCGATTGATTGAACTTGTTTATTTTGGCGGAATTTAGAACAGCTTGCTCAATCTCATTTTTCCGTTGGGCCGGGCATTAAATCAAAAGATTCAAGTTCCAGCCCAGAGTGGCTCAAACTCAGACCACCCTGATGGCTCGAACTCAGACCAGTACCTGTTGGGCACCACCCGAACACCATTCATGCTTGCGTTCAGTTGAATATCAAACACACCACCGCATGTACCTGCACGAATAGCTCGACATGGCCGCCCTCCAACCGCAACACGACCGTGTCATTACTCCCTGCACTCGTGTGGTTTACCCCGTGATGTCGGTACACTAGCAGCCCATCCCGCTCCTCCGGTTTGAATTTCACGTAGACTGACAGGAGTTTCCTTGACACGAAGGTTTTCTCGTACTCCACGTAGGCTTCTCCGTCGAATACGCTCACTTGGCTGGCCGCTTTGTCTGTCCAACCAACGCGTAAGAATTGGAGAAATTAATTAGAAGTAGAAATAAAAAAGAAGAAAAATTGGAATAAATGAAATTTTCACAGTATTTAAATGAGAAAAATCAAGCGTGTTTGTATTGAGATCGTGAGTCGATGACTTTACCTGTGCATGGTTTTTCGAAGCAGAATCCGACTTTGGTGCCGGGTCCGCTGCATGCCGCACCGCCGCCCGTGGGGGCGGGGTCTTCGCAGGTCCGGTCCTGATAGCGAACACCGCGGCCGCACGGCTCCGAGCAGGGGCTCCACTCGTTCCAGGCGCTCCATCCGCCGGACGCTGACAATCATAAATTAGAAACATAGTTTTAAAGGCATCATAGGCTCTGAGCTTATACGATCAAGGGCTTATACGATCAGGGGCATACTTACTTTTGCACGGATCCGTGTTGCAGACTCGGACATTCCGGTTGCTGCCCAGACACTGCTGCTGCGCCTCCGCGGACAGACACGTGCGATACTTTGTCTGCGTGCCGATCCCACAGCTTTTCGTGCAGTCCGACCATTGCGTCCACTCACTCCACTTCCCGACGTCTAACCATTAGTCGCAAACAGGGCAAATAAGTTTTTCAACATTCCAACAGAAGGACTGATCGACTGTGGTACAGACAGGCAGGAGAGAACTTGAGGCAGACAATCACTTCCAGACGCGTTCAGGCAGACAGGCAGTGAGAAATTCAGACATACAATCAATTACAGACGTGTTCCAATAGACATACCAGGTATAGGGAGAAACTCACGCAGACCATCACTTCCAGACGCGTTCAGGCAAATAAGCAGTGAGGAATTCAGACAGACAACCAGTTACAGACGCGTTCAATCGGAAAGATAGAATTTCAGGCAGACAACCAAATACAGACACATTTAGATAGGCAGACAGTCAGAAGTTCAGGCAGCAATCAGTTCCTTACCCGGACATGCTGTAAGGTTGCACCGCTGCGTCTCCCTGGAGCTCCCCATACATTCCGCCCCAATCGGGTAACAGGCGCGGTGCTTCACCTGAATACCCACTCCGCAAGTCACGTCACACGGTGACCAATCGTCCCAGTTGGTCCATCTCGGCGGGTCTGCATCGATATCTGAGGACGGTTCCGTTGTGCCTGCAACCTACCAACTGTTGGCATGTCTCTCGTTGCACGTTTTCTAGTGAGAATTCATCGGTCTTGTATCTCCCTTACTAGTGGCGGTCAAGGAAAATGTTATCATGGTTAGCCATAATCGTGCAAGGACAGTGTGGCGCCCGCCGTGGCTCATGGCATGGTGAAACGTCCCGGGAAAACAAGTTCAGGTCACTTTCTCGGCTGGAATTGCATAAACGCGCGGTTGATCGATCGACCACCGTATGTAAAGTCCATTACAAATATTCAGACAAGGAGCATTGAAATGAAAATCATCAGAGAGAGGCGTAATGGCGTAACACGCCAATTTTATGAGAGATCACCTTGATATATTTTGCAGTTACGCAAACACTATCGATCAAAGGCACTTCCCACTTTCAGGCAATAGTAGAGAGCAGGCGCTACTTCAGAAGTGGGAAGTGTGAAGTGAGAAGTGAGAAGTGAGAAGTGGGACTGAACTGGTTGAACAGCAAGTCCCACTTCCAACTTTCAAGCAATATTTCAGCAGGCGCAAGTGAAAATTAGAAGGTTGTTTAAGCAGTTTAAACGTGGAGCAGTAATTTCGGTATTGAAGTTTTCTACTTGTCATTTTTTACATTCCGGTTCATCATTCGCTGGATCCAGGTTTTTTGAATGCCTGTTTGTGAAAACGTTTCAGGGAAACATTTGTGAGGCATCACAGAAGAAACACTCTTCAAATGAGACCAAACAAACTCTGTCACTAACGTTTTAGGTTGATTGATTTTTACTGTTGATTAAATCGTCAATATCTCAATCACTTTTGATGTTGAAAGTGTTAGAAAGCTTTCAACTTAGAAACGAACACAAACATCCACCGACTTCCACTTCCCACCTTCTACTTCCCACGTAAAAATAAAGTTGCGCCTGCTCTCTGATTCTCAAGCGATGAATCGCACTGTTTTCTGCTTCCAGAGGCAGTTATCGCTAAGCAACATCTCTCATTTATCCCAACGACAATGCTACGCGCATGTACTCGGTTTAAAAATCACCAAAGCACCAACCATTTGATCAAAACCACGTCAAAACCCTTCAGGACCCCATCAAAACCCAATCGAAATCCATTAGAACCCATCAAAACCCATCAAAATCTCATCAAAACCCATCAAAACCCCATCAGAACACATCAAAAACCCATCAAAAACCCATCAGAACCCCATCAAAACCCTCAGAACCCCATCAGAACCCCATCAAAACTCATCAAAACCCATCAGAACCCATCAAAACCCATCAGAACCCCTCAAAAGCCCATCACGAAACCGACTAGCGGTGCCTGTTCGATTGGTAACTAAGCGACTAGCCCTGCCTGTACGCGCGCGCAGCCAGTACGTTTATCACATAGCAGCAACGTTTCCGTTCGCTATTCGCGTATGAATAATTTCGATTACTGAAAAAATTCGCAAACCATTCTAGTCTGCTAAACTCTGATAGACAATTTAAATTAGATTCGTATTTTGAGTGTTTTTAGGAGATTTTGTGTTTCTTAGTCAGCAAGCAAGCGTGTCACGCAATTAATGGGTTCCAATCCGTCGCGCTCGGCTAAGGCCACACAAGACAGTGCGTTGCTGTGTGTCTCCTCCCTCTGCCTCTTAGCTTGATTGTTTGATTCACGTAGCAGTGGCAGTAGTAATTTGCTGTTGCAGTGGCGGTGCAAGAGGAGCGCCGAATGGAGGCCAAGCAGATTTCCCGCCGACTGGATGAGGCTTACATGAGGATGCGGAAGACCGATGACACGTTTGAGCTGTTGGTGTGCCATCACGGCGACCTCAAACACGGCGAGTTAGTACTGTAAAGTTCCGACCACATGATGCTGATTTCAGACCCACCAGTAAATTTGTAGCAGGGGCAAAATTAACTAGCTCAAATCCGTACTACAATCAAGCATTCGGTTCCGATGCAGTCTTGTGGTCTCCGTAATTTTGCAATGAATCAAAACGGGTTGCTTTTTATTGGTTCAATGACGTAGTAGCACCACGTGATCGGAGCTCTAGAGTATGTCTGCTTTAAGGACGGATGGACTTGCTCGTTCTTTTTAGCTTTAACTGCACCGACAAATTAACGCTGAATAATTACAGGATCAGGGAATTAACGATAGAAAATGCCAAACTGCTACTGATCAGAGATGCGGATCAGTATTTCATCGTGGGAAACAAATGCAGTCACTATAACGGGCCTCTCAGAAAGGGTAAGTACAGTGTGTGCATTAGTATTGCCCATTAAGATGATTTAAATAGCGATTTAGAATAGAAAAAAAAACAGATACATTTTTTTAATTGATTTTAAATTGACTTTTAATTTGGTGAAAAAAATAAATGGTTGGTCACATGCTGATTTTTATTTATATATATATATATATATATAATATAATTAAATAAGATAATATATAA
>LRSR01001003.1:0-17294 GCA_001579985.1 Hypsibius dujardini
TTTTGATTACGTAATATGTGTATGATCCCTTATGACAATATCTTACCGGTGTGGGCTTGTTTTTGATGGCAACGGAGCGCGGAAGTAAGCTGAATCCAGGGCTGCCAGGTCCGAGTGCGGCGACGAACGGCGGTTCGATCACTTTTGGGATGGAGGGACCTTTCCATCGTTGATCGGACTTAAGGCGCAGCGCAAGGTAGACCGGTAGAGGAACCTCGGAGCGGATGTTGTCGTCTCTCCGGAATGTCACGTAGATGCGATCCTCCTCCAGCGACACTCTCACTCTCTGCGGGATATAACTGCAAAAAAGCCAGCAAGATTATTTAAATAAAAAAGACTCAATCGACTATCAGGCCATTGCAGCTTGTAAAGATCTGCTGATCTGACAATTTCACAGGGCAAATCCCACCCAGTCCATAGAAAACTGTCTGTCTCCCTATCTCCCTCCGTCCTCTCTGCCTACCTACCTACCTGCCTGCCTTCCTGCCTGTCTATCTGTCTATCTGTCTGTCTGTCTGTCTGTCTATCTGTCTATCTGTGTGTCTGCCTGTCTGTGTGTCTGCCTGTCTGCCTGTCTGCCTGCCTGCCTGTCTGTCTGTCTGTCTTTTTCTCTGTCTGCCTGCCAATTTCTCCTCACCCGATATTTTTGGCAAAAAATGCGTCCACCCCCGGCAGGCTCAGGAATTTTAAGTCCCCCATAGGGCTGAGAAAGATCGTCGCCGGATCGATTTTCGAAGCGGTCGGTGCCCAGTCCTCCTCGGTTACCTCATGGACATAGTAATTGGGGTAGAAGGCGCCGGCAATCACAAACTGCAGTGCGAACTGCTGGTCACTGTCGTCGGCCACCGGTAGCGCCCATCTTGACGCAGCGGAACGACCGGTGTTGGCACCCGGTTGGTAGAGCGCGTAAAGACCTAACAATATTAACAACAACGGTCACAAATAGAAAGTTCAAAACAGATGCAATGTGTACTGTAATTGGACGTTGGAAGCGGACAAACAAACAGAAAAAAATACACACGCACATGAAGAAACAAACTAGTCAGGCAGCCAGGCAACCTGACTGGCAGACAGGCAGACAGACAGACAGACAGACAGACAGACAGGTAGACAGACAAACAGACAGGTAGGCAGTCAGTCAGATAGACAGACAGACAGACAGGTAGGCAGTCAGTCAGATAGACAGTCAGTCTGATGGATAAACAGACAGATAGACAGATAATAAACATACACAAAAAAGCAGACAGGCAGAGAGGATTAGAACCTTGCCTTGCTCGCTAATTCGTCGTCGAAGATCCTCCACCAATATGAAGGCTTCATTGATTCGGTGGGCATTGAGCGAATACGTGCGACACCACATCGCCTCCTCCTGTCGTTTACCAGCGAACGCGCTGACTTTTTGCGCTTCCCACGTCTGGAACGCCGACAGAACCGCCAGGAGATCACTCTGCCCGCCCTTGTCCCATGCCATTTTCATACGAAATGAGTCCATCGTCTGCGAGTCAAACTTGGCGTCGAGGAAGCTCCGCGACTGGAGGCATCCAGCAATGATGACCGCCTCGTCGACGCAGCCGAATGCGATGGAGAGTAGAATGAGCCGGGCCAGCGGCAAGTCCAGGGGGAGGGAGGAGATGATTTCGCCAATGGTTGTCAATTCACCGTCAGGCCTACACAAAAACAAGGTGAGTGGAGTGCAAACAGGAAATGTCGAGTATAAGGAGGGCAGATGGAATACGGAGTAACTAGAACAGCAGACAAACAGACCGAGCAGTTGATCGGTTGAAACAGACCGAGCAATTGATCGGTTGAAACAGACCGAGCAGTTGATTGGTTGAAACAGACCGAGCAGTTGATCGGTTGTGTGAGTCGCCGAATCAGACGCAAGTTTAACGAATCACATTAGGGGACACCGCTGCCGTACCGCTTGACGTCCATGCAGGCGTCCATCGTCAATGCCCCCGCCTCCATCAACTCCAACACGCTCTGTCGAATCTTCTCCGCGTCCGGCGGATCAATCGCCTCAAGTAGAATCTCATAAATACTGCCGGGAAACTTCATCTTCTTCACCTTGAGGATGGTTTTCTGTAGCGGAATCCGCACCATCTCCGGGGTTTGATGCGAGTCGAGCTCCTCGTAGAACGCCCTCGGCACCATGCGATAGACCGTCCCCGTGGAGAGTCGACCGGTGCGGCCCTTCCGCTGGTCGCAGTTTGACTTGGACGCCCAGGTGAGACGGAGCGCGGTGAAGGAGGACGACTCGTCGCGGCACAGCTGCTTCGTCAGGCAAAAGTCGATCACGTACTTCACGTCGGGAATGGTGACGGAACTCTCCGCGATGTTGGTCGAGACGACGATGCGCCGCACGTTGGGCGGGATGTAGTGGAAGACGCGGTCCTGCTCGGTGCGGCCGACGGTCGAGTGCAGGGGCAGGATCTCCCACTGGAGGCCGGCTTCTTTGGCCGTCTTCTCCAGACTCGTGCGGATATCCATAATTTCGCGCAGACCGGGAACGAAGATGAGGACGACCCCTTTGCCGCTGCAATAAAATAATTCAACATAGTCTGACCGAACAACAGACAGAAGAGAAGCAACAGAAAGACATGCGGGTGCAGACAGGCAAGCAGACAGTCAGACACAAAGAGAAACAGATAGGCAGGCAGGCAGACATACGGATAGACAGGCAGGCAGACATACGGATAGACAGGCAGGCAGACATACGGATAGACAGGCAGGCAGACAGCCAGACAGAGAAACAGATAGACAGGCAGACAGACATACAAATAGACAGGCAAGCAGACAGCCAGACAGAGAAACAGGCAGGCAGACAGCCAGACAGAGAAACAGGCAGCCAGACAGCCAGACAGAGAAACAGATAGACAAGCAGACAGACATACAAAGAGACAGGTAGGCAGACAGTCAGACAGAGAGAGAAACGAATAGGCAGGCAGGTAGACAGACAGTCAGACAGAGGGAGAAACGAATAGACAGGCAGGCAGACAGACATACGGATAGTCAGGTAGGTGGATAGATAGGCTAGCAGGTAAACAGAAGTACAGATACACAGACACATGGAGATACAACAAGTGAAAAGGAAAACAAAAAATTGATTGGCACTGGCTTGTCAGTCTGACGAGTGAAGTCTCAGACGCGAGAGAGATAAGGTCAAAGACAAAAAATACAACAGCTGATGTGAGGAAGCAGATGGGCAGGTAAATTTACCAGGTGTTGCACCATCCAACCAACCTGGTGCTGCCGGATGCCGCTTCGCGACAGTCAAAGGACACAATCAATCCCTTCATAGCCGCTTCAGCATCCATACCGATCTCCGGGTCGCCTCGACTGAATCCACCCGACATCCCCGTCAGACGTGGGATCTCATCCAGGTACTTTACTTCCACGGGAAACATACCGGTGGGGATTTCAATGACCGGTGGATGCCCCAGGTACTTCTCGAATTTATCGATTTCCATCGTTGCTGACATGACAATCAGCTTGATGTTCCGGCTGAGACCTTGCTGAAGTTGCTTGATCAGTAGCAAGGCCAGATCCATGTCTTCTTCCCGTTCGTGCTGAGGGAACAAAATGTAACGCCCTTCTGTCTGCCTGTCGCTTTATATATCTGCCTGGGTGTCTGTCTGTGCTGTGTCTGTCTGTGCTGTGCCTGCCTGTGCTGTGCCTGCCTGTGCTGTGCCTGCCTGTGCTGTGCCTGCCTGTGCTGTGTCGGTCTGCCTGTGTTGTGTCTCTCTGTGCTTTGAGTGTACTATGTTGGGTTGGGCGGACAGAGATCTTCAGCGGCCACATCGTTTGCTAGAGAAGTCTTAACTAACAACGTACCATCTCGTCTAGGATGACATGAGTCATTTCACCCAGTCCGCTCTTCCTATCACAAGATGAGGCGATCTTCTCGAGGAACACTCCCAGCGTGCAGTACAAAATACATGTGTCTGTACTAAAAAAACTCTCCTGACCGATCTGATATCCCACCAGTCCTCCAAATTCCCACTGGAAGGAACGGGGATGAAACATTTAGCGAAGACACCGGGGTTGGAAGAATAATTCTGTCGCAAAATCACATTAAGGCAATCGAGATATTACCCCTCGTTCTTCGCAGACGTGCCGGGCAATGCTGACCGCGGCGATCCTTCTGGGCTGCGTGACCTGACATTGGAAAAAAATCCCAGCAATCCAGTCAATTTATACATTTTATTCCGAAACGCTATTGTATCGCACACGCAGTAATAAATCAGCACGTACTAACACATGTATGTATGTACTGTATTTTCGCGTTAGACAGGGACAGCGTACGAGCTGTGGAACGTTTAATCGGCCACGGGGCGCCTGTGCTGTGTGTACGGTGAACACAAGCTGTGCACACGTTCCACTCCAGTACGACTGTCCCTGTCTAACGCGAAAATACAGTACAGTAAAAGAGTACATTACATGTTGTAGTACACGCCGTAATAATCGCACCCACACAAGCTTTCAAATCAAGACTACCGCGTACATCAATCAATCAACAGACACTAACTGCCACAATTCCCTCAATAGACCGACGGACGCGTGAGACGATCCAAAATTTAAATTTAAACTAACTGATCAGCAAAACAAAGCAATCAAAATGACTGCCGGCAATAAAACAAATCGATGTAAGCATTTGATTGAACGGTCTTTGATTGATTTTTCATTGTTGATCGCCATCGCCACGCCACTTAATTGATTGATTGAATGCGGGTGTGAGTACAATCGCCACACCGCTAGCTTGATTGTTTGATTGCGAGTGTGAGTGCCATCGCCACACCCCTTGCTTGATTGATTGATTGATTGCGGGTGTGAGTTCCATCGCCACACAGCTTGTTTGATTGATTGATTGATTGCGGGTGCGAGTGCCATTGCCACACAACTTGCTTGATTGACTGATTGATTGCGGGTGCGAGTGCCATCGCCACACAGCTTGTTTGATTGATTGATTGATTGATTGCGGGTGCGAGTGACGGGGAAATAGACATTACCACTATAAAGGGCATGTGTGATCTTTTCAGCGAATCCGCTAAGATGTACTGCGGGATTTGCGTAGTCTTGCCGCAACCGGTGGCGCCGTGGATGAGGACGGTGGCGTTGGCGGCGACAGTGCAGGTGATTTGGTCGCGGAACGCGGCAATCGGGAGATTTTCATCGAAATCGGTGATTCCTCGTTGGAACAGATCGTGTTTGTTCTCCTCCACTGACGCCACAGGCCGCCTTTCTTTTGCCATGACTGGAAATTGTTTGACAGAAAAGAGGAGAAAAAATGAAATTGAACCAAAATACCCTTAGAAGAGAAAAAAAGGAATTTCTGGAGTGAAAAATTAAAATCCCGAATTGGTGTGAGGTTGAAAACGGAAAGAGCCAATTGGTCGCGCAAGGTTTAACCGGGAAATTTCAGTGGTCGCTTTACGCAGTCTCCCTTTCCTGTCACCACTGTTTCTACAGTAAAGCTGAAACATTTAATTGTAATTTTGCCGTAGACGGTGGCTCCACCTAGGGTAAAACTTGATAGTTCAAAATTGAAACTTCCGCAGTTTCGATACACCCGTCCGTCAGACGAGTGAGTACGATGATTAAATTGTTACCATTTTGATATAAGGTTACGAGATTTCTTGTACCAACACGGTGCAGAAAATAGTTCCGAGCAGAAGCAGAACTTGCGAAAGAATCAAAGCAAATGACTCGAAGCCTAGATAAATAGAATTCGTCGAATGTGAGTGAGGACTGGTGGCCAAGTTGTCAATCAACAATCCAACGACCAATCAAGAATCAACTACCCTAAAACTACATGACACGCTTCATACACCGCGTGTCCTTGTGAATCTCCAGACAACGCTTCGAGCAGAACCGATCCTCACACGTCACACACTTCATACAGCAGGGACAGCTGCAGACCGAGCAGAAATGCATCGCCGGCAGCCGCGACTTGCCCGCCTCCGCGGTGATGTAGTTGCACACAGCGGCAGCGTCAAGGGCAGATTGATTGATTGATTGCCAATAGCGATCCTCCTCCACGAAGGCCTGCGCGTACGTCTTCCGCCACCGCTCGGCCAGTTTGCCCTTCCGCGGCTTCTTGGCCTGTTTCCGCTCCGATTCGTCGCAGAATGTCGGGATGTTCTTGGCCATGACGAGGTTCTTGTGGGGATCCTCAAAGTGATTGTCCTGCTGGAGCGTCTCCAGTCGCTGTCGCCGCAGATGCGCTCGGTGTGCTTCCGCGTTCACGCGGTCTCGGTATTTTTTAATTTCGATCTCCGCGCTCTTGTAGGCGACTTCTTGGACGGCCATGATGAGGGGGACGAGGCTGGCTCAAGTAATGAGAAGAACACGATCACGTCTAGACAATCAACCAATCAATCAGAGCAAGCAATACACGAATATTCAGCAGAGCGCAATTCATCAATCAATCGTAGGACGACTGATTGATTGATTGATTGACACACAATCGGAGTGGTTTATCTGCTAGTCTGCGACTTACATGATCCTGTCCGTAGTCTGTAGACGACGATTTACGTCACAAAATAAAAATTTCGATGCTTTTAAAAGATTTCCAATACATAATGAAAGTCAAGGTTGGGTAGGGGAGAGATTCCGAGTGAGAAACAAGAAATTCAATTTTAATTCAGAGCGTACGTACACACGTGGCAAAAACCTTGCGCTAGCCGAGTTAAGCCATTACACTCGTTGCATGACTGTTGTAGCGATCCCTCGAGTTGATGTGCTTAATTCGATTAGCTTAAGGGTTTTGCCATGTGTGTACTTGTACGGTGCGTATGCTGTACGTCGCATCGCAATCGTTAATCGCATTTGTATCACACATGGCCACCAGGTGGCGCGACCGCTGATGTCCAGCCACTCAGCGGTTTTCGCCCCGGACCCGGAAAGTATCACTGCGAATTCCAGGCTCTGTGCATCCTCCATTCCTTCAAAGGATGCAAAGTCGGCTCGGTCACAATGGAAATAGAAACTCGAAATCTCCATGGCGAGTGTCCGAGCAGACCTCGAGAGCGCACAGACAATTCTTCTCTCGTTAAGCTTCGGATTGGATTGGATGAGATTTATCCCGAAGCGTTCTTAATCTCCAGGCAAAAATAGCTTTCCCAATAAGAAGCATCAATACTGACTGGTTTAGCAAGTTCGCGCTCATCCGAAAACAGACAAGGTCCCTCGGATACTCGGCCACAGAGATATCACCACTATTTTTACTATTTGTACTGCAGAGTTCAGAGAGCGTATTACAGGGTTCACCGCGAACATTTACTCAACTTTGAGGGTTAAGGTAGAAACCGTGTGTACTGGGTTTAATGTTCATAAATAACGAAATAGTGCTGGATAGATTTCAGGTCATGTTGCAAATCAACAGATTATGAACACTTTTGATGGCGAGCTTCATGAAATGAAAAACGTTATTTTTACTATTGCATAGATTGATTGCTGATTGAATTGACATGACGCGTTGCCATCTCGCACGCCAAGAACGTCGAGATAGACAGACAGACAGACAGGCGGGGCAGATAGACAGACAAACAAACTAACAGACAAACAGATAACCAGGCAGGCAGGCAGGAAGACAGGCAGGCAGACAGGCAGACAGACAGACAGACAAGCAGACAGACAGCCAGCCAGCCAGACTGACAGATAGGCAGACAGGCAGACAACCAGCCAGCCAGCTAGCCAGACAAACAGACAGACAGACAGGCAGACAGACAGACAGGAAGTTCGGTGAATCATCAACCGGGGAGCGCGTTTTGGCTGTCATCAACGGCATTTTCAATTACTTACCCATCGCAGCCCTCATTGATGACGAGATTTGTTCATCTTAATTCTGTCTTCGTCAGTACCATGTTTGAAATTTCATACTATCGTAGATCTGTACACATAGACGGTGGAGTGCCGCATAATTTGATTAGAGATTTACTTCAGATTTACCTAATCCTTTGAGTTTTCTGTGATCATAAAATATAACGGATTTCACATTTTTTACAAGAGTTCCCTGATTTTAAAACAGCTTGTTGGTTAACTGGTCAAACAGATTCATCCGCCTTATTCGACGATTAATTTCTCCGGCTCGCAGGAAATATTCCGCCATGATGTTGGGCCGGCCGGCTGTCTCGTCTAGTTCGGCTTTTGGCGCGCCCGCCAGAATGTCCATCAGAGTGAGAAATTCGTCAAAGTCCAGCAGGCCTGAGTTGTCTACGTCGATCTCCTGGAACAGCAGCTGGCGTTTTTCTCGACTTGAGCTGTCCCCAATGTTGTCGAGTAACTGAGAACTGTGTCACAAAATATCCATTAATAAAATTAATCAGCTAAATGAAGCACCGAATTAACCTGACTTGGGACAATTTTAAGAAGGTAAGACAAGTCCGACAGAATTTAATCTAATGGAGGGTCCCGGAAATGGGCAAAGGGGGCGGGGCAGGGGTAATACTTAAACAATCAACCAATCAACCAATCAACCACCGGAGCTCCGGAGCAATCGGAGCGGAGTTGATTGGTTGATTGTTCAATTATTATCCCTGCCCCGCCCCTTTTGCCCATTTCCGGGACCCTCCATTAGATTAAATTCTGCCGTTTACTTTATATCATGATATTTCTGATAATTCTTACAGTTCGTCAAAATCCAGCAGTCCATCCTGGTTCAGATCAAGCAGCTTGAACTCGATTTGATAATCTTTGATGTCTTCCTTAGTTAGCTTCGGGTACTTTTTCATCACTTCCTCGTAATCCACGGCTGAGAAAGAAAGTGCTAATATACTACACGTCAGAGCGAGGCCGCATCTAGTGGAGGAACTGAAATCTCCGGCAAACTGAGAAACCTACTGATATACTTCCGTACGCAGATGTTGATGCGATCCCGTTCTTCGTGATGTTCACTCAAGTGCGTCTCATGAACACCTACACATTTACTGTCCCAGTGCAGTGTGCAGTGTGCAGTGTGCAGTGTGCAGTATGCAGTGTGTAGTGTGCAGTGTGCAGTGTGCAGTGTGCAGTGTGCAGTGTGTAGTGTGCAGTGTGCAGTGTGTAGTGTGCAGTGTGCAGTGTGCAGTGCGCAATGTGCGATATGCAGTGTGCAGTGTGCAGTGTGCAGTGTGCAGTGTGCAGTGCGCAATGCGCAATGTGCAATGTGCAATGTGCAGTGTGCAGTGTGCAGTGTGTAGTGCGCAGTGTGTGGTAGGGAGTGCAAAAACGGTATTGTCTTTTAATTGAGGTCTTGCTGGGCGTCGCACATGGCCGTGCATTACCGTCATAGATGCTTTCGCCCTGCTCCTCATCATCTCCAGCATCCTCCGTGTTCCTTAACTCACCTACGAGATTGCACTGTACATACGAAAACGACAGGTTTCACTGCATCGGTGCCCATTGCAGGACGAATCAAGATATGACGTACCGAGTGTGCTGAACTTTTCTGGGAGGACATAAGACACCGGAGGACGTGCGATGGGAAAGCTCAGCCCGAGTCCCATTTAAGAACAAATTAGAATTTATTTCCAGGAACAAATGCAACCAGGTTTACGGCAAAACCATAAAGCGTACGGAGTCCGGCAGCGCAAACGAATTTCCAGAGCGCACTGTCAGCAGTCAAGGAGTGAGACCGTCGCAGGACATCAAAATTGTAAAAAGGGACAACTCTCCAGATAAGAAACACGATTGTACGCAGGTAAGAAACACGATTGTGCGCAGGTAAAAAACACGATTGTGCGCAGATAAGAAACACGATCGTGCGAAAGAGACAAGACTCGAGTTTTTATATCATTTTGCGAAATTTCCCAAATATTCTGCTAGATTCTGTGGTATTTTCAGCGAAGACACACGATGCACACAATGGATCTATCGCATAGAATCTCTGCTGTGGTGATCGCCCACAATCTCACCCAGCAACGCCACTTGTAGGCTTTGTTAACCCTCTGAGAAGCAGTCAGCATACACTTGCTAGATTTGACGGTCACATTCGATTTTCAGCACGAGTTCTGGGTCTTTTCGTTCGCGGTTTTTTGTTTCGATATTTTCACCACATATTTATTTAGATTCAAAAAACAAATTTTCAAAAAAACTTTTCAAAGGGGTAGGAACCTACTTAGCACCACCTTGCTAACACACCGAACAACATCCACTCCCACGTGTCGACATTTTTTTTCTCAGTATGGAAAAAATAAGGGACTTGAGACTGGTCCTTAGGGCATCTAGTAAAACTGGTATTGCAATATTCGAGTGAATACAAGCGGAGTTAAAAATTAG
Organism: Hypsibius dujardini; assembly: GCA_001579985.1. NCBI lineage: Eukaryota > Metazoa > Tardigrada > Eutardigrada > Parachela > Hypsibiidae > Hypsibius > Hypsibius dujardini. The sequence continues at coordinate 10,258 of LRSR01001003.1, forward strand.
TAGCCATTAGGATAAGGTTAGAGCTCTGCCTAAGGATTTGCTGCGCTACCACTGGTTGTAACCACAACGAGTGACGTGTAACTGACATTTCGTGACCGTTGTCGCGTAGCGGTTTCTTGTAAGGAAAATGGTGGCTTGGCTTTTAATGGGACACAAAGGAAAAAAGAAAAAGGAACAGTCACTACTGACTGCTTGAACTTTTCCACATCTACTCGTCGGAGACGGGAGGATGTGGAAAAGTCGAAACCATAAAAAATGGCTAAGATAAGATAAGATAAGATAGCTGACCGCTGTCCAGCACTGGTCAGACGGTCGCGAAAGAGATAAGACGGGCCGGGCACTGGTCATCTGCCCCGGCACTGCAGACAACACAACATGATTTCCCCGCGACACCGTGTAGTCACTCATTTGACGGCTTTTTTTCCATTCTTTGTCAGCGGCGCCACGGTTCCCGCCACCACTGAAACGGTTACATTTGATGGTTGTGGGGAATTTTCTAAACGATTCCGTTAGGATTTGCAAGGAATCATTCAGCACTTTCCCTAATCTAGCAATGTTTTGCTAGACCCGGCTCTATCCGTATACCCAAAACACCTGGTTACCAGAGGGTTAAGGCTGTTGTCTAGCTGCGTGACTGAACTCCTTACTCCTTGGTATTAAGTTCGTTCAATCGATTCCGATATCACCACCCTTCGAAATCGGCGGGATGCGGCACAAGTAGAACTCTCAATTCGGCAGCGTTCCTGATAATAATAGGCACACAATCAACGCTCTAGACTCCAGTAAGAACATTTACCTGCAGCATTGGTATAACTGGAGGAAGGGCTTCATGAAGATCGTACAGCCAAAGCAGTTCGTCATCGGTCAGTAAAATCAATGTTCCATATTTGACACGCAGACAGACAGACAGACAGACAGACAGACAGACAGACGGACAGACAGACAGACAGACAGACACACACAAGTAGTGGATAACTGGGGGTTCCAGCACATTTTTACAAATGTTGTAAAACCCCTACAAACCCGTAAAAACCCCTACAAAACGAACTTAGGTTTTTTAAAATAAATAAGCATTCCTATAATTTAAATTAGCTGACCCGTGTTCGATGTTTTCGCCTACTTGACTCTTTCTGGAATGGAGAGTGTGTGTGTGTACAGCATCTAAACTTGCTAGGGTGCTGCTTCATCAATTTGACACTTAATTCGGTTTGTGTGCCCACTTCAAAGCTCCTACTGAATCGCTCATAGCAACTTGTATGAAAATTTTTTACTGAAACGATTTTTAGGAAGTGACCGGGTTTAACCAAATTTAAGAGGTGGCCCAAGTTTAAACCATTTACAGTAGGAAAAACCACTTGACGCGGTACGTTTAGTATACCGTGGGTGACCATATATTACGTTTTAAGTTTTTTTTCACCAAGGGCTATTCATATGTTACTTATCATTGTGATCCAAGTTAGAACCTGTTTTACGGACCAAGTAGGAACCACTTTAACTCCAAGTTAGAACCATTATCCACAAACTAAATTAGACCCTCTATTTCATCCCAAGTTTGAACCACTGTTTGACCAAGTTCGAGCCAAACCGATCAAATAATTTTAAAACTGATTATCAAACAAAAGGAATATGTTTACTATTGAATACGCTTTTCAGCACATATATTCCTTTTGTTCTTTACCAGCACGAAGATGAATGATCCTCTAAACATCTCCGATTTAGGTGTTTTGTTCCCTAATCAAGAAGCACAAAACGAAATTATTGGGGATTTAAATGATGATATTTCATCGTACAATGTTAATGTAAATTTATTAAGATCAGCTATAAAAGATGCTAGAACAGAGTACAGAATTAACATTCAATATAATTTTGAACCAGATAATATAGATTATACTAAAAATCTTATCAGCGAATTTTTTAATAAGACGAGATCTCAAATAAAAAGATTAATGAGTAAAGAATTGTCAACTAAAAAATCGTATAAAATTAGTTTCATATTATCAACTAAATTATCTCGCAATAACTTCAATGGTCGTAATAAAAATAAAGTCAGTGTAATAACCACACCAACATGTACTAAATCAAGATTTATTATGTGTAGAGATGAAATTACATCAGAATTTATACACGAACGAATGGATGAAATTACTTCTTACTTAGACAAATTCATTCAAAATGGATCTGGATGGGTAATAGAAAATATTGAACATTTAGACATTGTATTTCGCAAATGTAAACCACTGCGGGGTGGTACGTATATGAAGCTTCCAGATTTCATAGGTCAAAAACTCGCTTGTATCAATGTAGAAAATGATGATGATTATTGTTTTGTTTGGTCTATTGTAGCTGCAAAAAATCCCACAACAAGAAACGCTCAAAGAATTTCACAGCAGTATAAAAAACATTTCAAAGATTTAGATGTTACAGGAATTAAATTTCCAATGACTCTAAAAGATATTCGCAAGTTCGAAAATTTAAATAAAATTAATGTTAGGGTATTATTTTATAATGAATCAACCACTAAACCTGACCAAGGTACATTTGCACCTATTTATTGTAACAGAAATGAAAATGAACAATATGACACAGAAATACCTCTATTAATGTTAAAAAATAAAGAAACAGAAAATTATCACTTTGTATGGATAAAAAACGTGAGTAGACTATTATCAAGTCAAATAAGTAAACACAAAGAAGCAAAACATTTCTGTTTATTTTGCTTTAACCCCTTCACTACAGAGGATGTATTGATTAATCATAAAACACTGTGTAAAGAACATCCTGTTGCAATAACTAGCTATCCCAAACCTGAAAAAAATATTATGAAATTTAAAAATCATCTTCATCAATACAAATCTCCATTTGTCATTTATTCAGATTTCGAATGTCTACTAATAAAACTTCAAGATTCCAAATTTTCACGAAAACATGAAGCTTGCAGTTTTGCGATGCAAATGGTTTCTATCTACGGTGAGCATAAACCTTTTCTATATAGAGGGAAAAGGGATGAAAAAGAGGTTATAAATGCCTTCTACGAACAATTAGAAATATATGCTAAGGAATGTCATGATATTGTAGAAAAAAATGAACCAATAAAAATGAATAAAGATAACATTAAATCTTACAATGACGCTCAAGTATGTTATATTTGCCAAGAGGAATTTAGTAGAGCAACTGAATACAAACAACCACAAACTTCTGAATCTGACTATGAACCAGATGAAGAAGATACAGATTATACTGATTATGGAGAGGAGGGAGATGAAGTGGATTTCTATGCTGAAGACATTGACGACGAGTTTTATCCTGATGTAGACGACACCCCCTTAAGTGAAAACCAACAAACATATTTGGAAAAAGAAAAGAAAAGGATTGAGAGTGAACGAAAAAGGTTACTCAAAGTTAGAGATCATGATCATTTCACTGGGAAATTCCGAGGAGCTGCACATGCTGGATGTAATTTGAAATTGAGAAAAAATTTATACAGAATAAAAGTTCTGTTTCATAATTTAAAGAATTACGATTCTCACCTATTTGTTAAACAAATTGACAAATTACAGAATGTCACAGTCATTGCTAAAACAATGGAAAAATATGTAAAAATAACGGGAAAAATCAAATTTCCAAAGAGAAACAAAACGAAACACTTTATTCCAAGTATGACATTTGAATTTCTTGACAGTATGCAGTTTTTGAATTCCTCTCTAGAAAAGTTAGTGAGTAATTTACTACCCGAAGATTTTAAATTTACTGATAAACACTTCGGAGTATTATCCAAATTAATTAAGAAAAAAGGTGTTTATCCTTACGATTTTATGGATAGCTTCGAAAAATTCCAAATTAAAGGCAAACTATCTAAAAATGACTTTTTCAATCACCTTAAAAACAAAGCATGTTCTGACGAAGACTATAAAATATATGTAGATAACTTTGATAAATTAAAGTGCAAAAATATGGGTGATTGGCATGATCACTACTTATATTCAGATGTAAGTTTTCTAGCAGACGTGTTTGAAAAATTCAGAGAAATTTGTTTAAAATTCTATGAAGTAGATCCTGTATATTATTCTACAGCACCTTCCCTAGCGTTTGATGCTATGCTTAAAATGACTAAAGTAGAGTTAGAACTAATAACTGATCCAGATATGTACCTATTATTTGAAAAATCTATACGAGGTGGAAATGTTAATGTGCGCACTAGATATGTAAAGGCTAACAATAAATATTTAGCCGATTATGATGAAAGTAACCGTTCAACTTTTATCAGGTATTTTGATGCATGTGCATTATACAGTCACATTATGAAAATGCTTCTACCGACTAGAGGATTCAAGTGGGATACTAACTTGGATAAATTTACGACAGAATACATAATGAAGTTAAAAAATAACCTCACACGCTCTCATTTATTTGTGGTGGACTTGGATGTTCCAGAAGAAATTCACGATATGTGCAATGATGTACCTCTAGCGCCAGAACAAAAACTCATCACTGATGATATGTTAAGCCCAAAAGCAAAAGAATTGAAACCTATACATCAAAAACCTTCTATAAAATTAATTTCTGATCTTTCAAACAAAAGAGAATATGTTCTTCATCAAGAAAACCTCCAATATTATTTAAGCAAAGGAATGATACTTAAAAAAGTGCATAAAGTTATTAAATATAGACAGGAAGCCTTTATGGCACCATATATCAATTTCAATATAAATCAAAGAAATAAATCAACAGCTACACCGTTTGAAAAAGATTTCTTCAAACTGATGAATAACTCTGTGTTTGGAAAAACAATGGAAAATGTAAGACTGTATCAAACAGTCAGAGTGTGTACTAGCCATAAACAATACACAGAAAAGATAACTCCAAATATTTGGTTTGAAGATGACATCCAAATTCACGAAAACCTGCTATTCTGTAAATTTAGAAAACATAGAGTCGAACTCTGTAAACCTATTTACATCGGTAGTAAGATTTTAGATTTAAGTAAAGTTCACATGTATAAATTTCATTATGATGTCATGTTGAAAAAATATGGTTATGAAAAGGCAATCTTTTTTAATGGAGATACAGATTCCTTAATGTATTTAATTCAGACGGAAGATTTTTATGAAGACTTGCATAATGACAAAGAATTTGCTTCTCATTTTGATATGTCTGTATATCCTAAGAAGCATAAATTGTATCATATAAAAAACAAAGGTCTAACCGGATATTTTAAAGATGAAGCACAAGATGGAGAATCTTTAAAGGAAATATCTGAAGTAATTTCAATTCGCTCAAAAATGTATCACGCCAACTTACATGACACTGAAGATCTAAACTATAATAAGAGCAAACAGGCAACAAAAGGGTGTCCAAAAGGTAGTTTATTAGAAAAAGATTTCAAAGACTGTTTATTCGATAATAAGACAAAAGAAATAAATTTCAATACTTTCAAAAGCGAAAATCATCAATTATTTACTAATCATGTAGATAAATTAGCTTTGGTAAATTATGATGACAAATCATGGCTCAGAGAAGATGGATTAACAACCTATGCTTATGGTCATTATAAGACAAGGTTAATATTAAAAAAATGTTATAATTGAGCTTGGGATTGATTAATAACTTAAATTTTATCATTACTGTTACCTCTGAACAAACTTTCCCTATGGAACATGTCTTTATTTCTATCAATTTTTTTGTATACAATATAACTCATTAATATATTAAAACTTGTAAAAAGTATTTCTGCTATCCCCAGACTTGCATTACTCCATTGATTAATTGCTTGTTGGTTACATATTTCTTTACACATCTCATATGTTACGTTCATTTTTATAATATTTTTGTAAAAGTCAAAATGAATCTTCAAAACCTATACTACGATCCAAAAATAGGTTATCAGTCTTCATCAAAATTAAATTCCAAACTTGATGAAAAACTTTCTACTATATCTATAAATAAATTTCTTAAAAATCAATTTACGAATCAAATAAATAAAGAGTCCAGAAAACCAAAAACCTACAATACTGTAAATGCTTATGCACCAAGAGAGAACTATCAAATTGACATAATAATTTACGACAGATTTATCATGAACAAATACAAATACATACTAGTATGCATCGATGTTTATTCTAGATATTTGCAACTAATCCCTATGACAAACAGACGATTTCCTACAATTATGACAAATATAAGAAAAATGTTTTCACACATGGGTATTCCACGAAATGTTAACTGTGACAATGAATTTAATACTCATCAGTTTAGAGATTACTGTAAGGCAAACAATATGGAACTATATTTTTCCGACCCAAACGAGATAAATAAAAACGCTATAGTTGAGCGAGTAAATAGGACGATTGCGCAAATGCTGCAAAAATGGAGAACTGCAACTGGACTTCGAGCATGGTACAAAATACTGCCAGATATTCAGGATAATTACAACAATACCGTACACAGCACAATAAAAAATAAACCGATAGATGTGTTCAATAAGTCAGCCGATAATCTTCAAGAAAGAATAATTTTGATACCAAAACTTAATATAGGAGATAAAGTTAGAATATCGCTAGATAAAAAAACCTTTGATAAGGGTGACAGGCTGCGATATTCTAGTGAAGTGTATGAAGTCATTGCGAGAATAGGTCATAAGTTTAAATTAAAAAATGTTGAAACTGATGTTAAAATTCAAAAACTATATAAAGAGTATGAGCTTCAAAAAATTATTCTAGTAGAAAGTTATCCCAATTACGTGGGAAAGAAAGGAGGATTTAAATAATTTATTTCAAACTCCAAAACATCCAATATTGTTTAGGAATTAGTTTTTTAATATTTTCATCATGTATTTTGCTTCTTCTACTGAGCATCATTTTGTCTAAAATATCTGCATCAATACTAGTGAACTTATCTAATATTGCTCGTCTTAAATTATTTTTTTGATGAAGATCAAATTTATTTTTGAACTCGAAGAAATTGATTGAATCAAAATTCCTTTCATTTTTTCTGATAGGTTCTAAATCGGTTGCATCTTTTTCTTCTTCTTGACTTAGGTA